>MU772761.1:19854-38614 GCA_026770625.1 Nicotiana glauca | reverse complement strand
TAACACCTTCTCCCGGATTAACAGAATTCCTTACCTAGGATTTCTAGTTCGCAGACTGTAACAGAGTCAAACTTTCCTCGGTTCGGGAATAATTCGGTGACTTGAGACACCATTATATTCTCAAGTGGCGACTCTGAATTTTCTAAACAACTAATCCCGTTCCGACCGTCCTTTAATTGGAAAAACTCTTTGCTTTTTATTATATCCCTTCCCGTGGTGTAGTAAGCCTAAAAAAGAGGTGTGACACATGCCATTGCCTGGAGCTTTGAATCATCTTTCTCAAAATCTTCTTGATGTTGTTGTTGGCTGCTTCCATCTCACCATTGGCTTTGGGCCGATAAGGAAGAGTTTCTATGTGTTATTTTTAATTGTTCGCATACTTCTTCCGTCAAACAACTATTCAATTTGGCAGCATTATCTATGATTACGGTTGCAGGGATGCCAAAGCGGCAG
This sequence comes from Nicotiana glauca, assembly GCA_026770625.1. Lineage (NCBI taxonomy): Eukaryota > Viridiplantae > Streptophyta > Magnoliopsida > Solanales > Solanaceae > Nicotiana > Nicotiana glauca. The sequence goes on along the minus strand of MU772761.1, from coordinate 38,161 downwards.
ATAAGATTAGAATGTGCAAAATTTACCACGACTTTCTTGGGGACTGACTTGAGAGTGATGGATTAAACCTACTTCGTGAAGTAACCAATGGAAACCAATATGACTCTATGTCCATTTGAGGCCTTTGGCTCGAACGGCCCAATGACATCCATACCCCAGGCAACGAATGGCCAAGGTGCTGACATAGGATGCAGTTCAATTGGAGGCGCATGAATCAAATCACCGTGCACCTGACACTGATGACATTTCCGTACAAAACTAAAATAGTCCTTTTCCATGGTTATCCAGTAATACCTTGCTCGAAGAATTTTCTTTGCCAAAAGATACCCATTCTTGTGAGGTCCGCACATTCTCGCATGGACTTCATGCATAATTCTTCCGGCTTCCTCGGTGTCAACACATCTTAACAAGTTGAGATCCGGGGTCCTTTTGTACAAGACATCGCCACTTAAAAAGAAACCACTTGCAGGTCGTCTAATGGTTCTCTTTTGATCTCCAGTGGTTTGCTCGGGGTATTCTTGCATTTTCAGAAACCTTTTGATGTCATGATACCATGGCTGGGTGGTTGGTTTTACCTCAACAGTGTTTTAATAACCTTGCCTTCCCTTGATTTAGATCTCCAAGGGATCAATATGGGCGTTACCTGGGTAACGCAATATCGAGGCTAGAGTGGCGAGTGCATCAGCTAGCTCATTGTGACGTCGAGGGATGTACCTAAACTCTATCGACTTGAACCACTTTCTGAGATTCTCCACATGTTGACGATAGGGAATAAGCTTTACATCTCAGGTCTCCCACTCTCCCTCGGCTTGCCGGATAATCAGATCAGAATCCCCCATAATAAATAAGTCTTCGACGTCTTGGTCAATCGCCATATTCATGCCCATGATGCAGGCTTCATACTCAGTAGTATTGTTTGTGGAGAAGAATCGAATCCTAGTTGTAGCTGGGTAGTGCTGACTAGTGGGTGAAATCAAGATCGCCCCAATTCTCATGCCTCTAGCGTTCACCGCTCCCTCAAAGAACATTTTCCAAGCATGAGTGTCCTCAGAGATTGCTTCTATTGAATTTATCACTTTATCTAGGAAGTAAGTGCTGAACAGTTGTTATTCCCCGTCAATCGAGTTTTTAGCCAAATGGTCTGCCAATGCCAGGGCTTTCATTGTCGTGCGAGTGACATAGACTATGTCAAATTCAGTCAGCAGGATATGCCATTTTGCTAATCTCCCTGTGGGCATCCATTTCTGGAATATGTACTTCAAAGGGTCCAGCCTGGTTATGAGGTAGGTAGTGTGAGCTTGAAGATAATGTCACAGCTTCTGAGCGACCCAAGTCAGAGCACAGCAGGTTCTCTCCAACAGAGTGTATTTAGCTTCATAACTGGTGAACTTTTTACTCAAGTAGTAGATTGCTTGTTCTTACTCAAGTAACCCACTTAAAGGGTTTGCAAAGGGTTGAAAGTTTTTGGGTAGCGGGAATGAAAGCCTTCCTCATCTCAAATGCACAAAGTCATCACCGTAGAAGGCTTTGACATAGTACCATTTTACTGCATCCGCATTCACAGCTGCTTCAGGATCATTTCCTTCGATGTCTCCCAGTACAATGCTCCTCTCAGCAGTATTTTTCTGATAATGTACAAACCCTTCCAATTAGGAGCAAACTTACCTTTTGCTTCCTGGTGATGAGGATGAATGTGTCTTAACACGAGTTGTCCCACTTCAAAATTCCTGGGATGCACTTTCTTGTTATAAGCGCGGGCTATTCTTCGTTGGTACAACTACCCGTGACAAACCGCGGCCATCCGTTTTTCATCAATTAAATACAATTGTTCCAGTCAAGCCCTAACCCATTCACTATCCTCAATCTCTGCTTCAACGATTATCCGGAGCGAAGGGATTTCAACCTCTGCGGGGTATAACAGCCTCAGTTCCATAAACTAGCAAATATAGGGTTGCTCCGACCGATGTACGCACTATGGTGCGATATCCCAGTAATGCAAAAGGAAGCTTTTCATGCCATTGCTTGGAGCTTTGAATCATCTTTCTCAAAATCTTCTTGATGTTCTTGTTGGCTGCTTCCATCCCACCATTGGCTTTGTGCCGATAAGGAAGCTTTTCTATGTGTTATTTTGAATTGTTCACATACTTCTTTCGTCAAACAACTATTCAAGTTGGAAGCATTATCTATGATGACAGTTGCAGGGATGCCAAAGCGGCAAATAAGATTAGAGTGTACAAAATCTAGCACGACTTTCTTGGTGACTGACTTGAGAGTGATGGCTTCAACCCACTTTGTGAAGTAATCAATGTCAACCAATATGAATCTATGTCCATTTGAGGCCTTTGGCTCAATTGGCCCAATGACGTCCATGCCCAAGGCAACGAATGGCCAAGGTGCGGACATGGGATGCAGTTCTGTTAGAGGCGCATGAATGAAATCACCGTGCACCTGACACTGATGAAATTTTCGGACAAAAATATAGTCCTTTTCCATGGCTATCCAGTAATACCCTGCTCGAAGGATTTTCTTTGCCAAAACATACCCATTCATGTGAGGTCCGCACACTCCAGCATGGACTTCATGCATAATTCTTCCGACTTCCTCGGCGTCAACACATCTTAACAAGTTGAGATCTGGGGTCCTTTTGTACACGACATCGCCACTTAAGAAGAAACCACTTGCAGGTCGTCTAATGGTTCTCTTTTGATCTCCTGTGGTTTGCTTGGGGTATTCTTGCGTTTTCAGAAACCTTTTGATGTCATGATACCATGGGTGGGTGGTTGGTTCTACCTCAACCGTGTTACAAACCATGCCTTTCCTTGATTTGGATCTCCAAGGGATCAATATGGGCGTTAACTGGGTAAGGCAACATCGAGGCTAGAGTGGCGAGTGCATCGGCTAGCTCATTGTGAGACCGAGGGATGTACCTGAACTCTATCGACTTGAACCGCTTGCTGAGATTCACCATATGTTGCTGATAGGGAATAAGCTTAACATCTCGGTTCTCCCACTCTCCCTCGGCTTGCAAGATAATCAGATCAGAATCCCCCATAATCAATAAGTCTTCAACGTCTTTATCAATCGCCATATTCATGCCCATGATGCAGGCTTCATACTCAGTAGTACTATTTGTGCAGAAGAATCGAAGCCTAGATGTAGCCGGGTAGTGCTGACCAGTGGGTGAGATCAAGATTGCCCCAATTCCTACACCTCTAGTGTTCACCGCTCCATCAGAGAACATTTTCCAAGCATGAGTGTCCTCAGAGAATGCTTCTATTGAATTTACCTCTTTATCTAGGAAGTAAGTTTATTCCTCGTCAATCGGATTTTCATCCAAATGGTTCACCAACGTCGGGGCTTTCATTGCCGTGCGAGTGACATAGACTATGTCAAATTCAGTCAGCAGGATCTGCCATTTTGCTAATCTCCCTATGGGCATTAGTTTCTGGAATATGTACTTCAAAGGGTCCAGCCTGGTTATGAGGTAGGTAGTGTTAGCTTGAAGATAATGTCACAGCTTCTAAGCGACCCAAGTCAGAGCACAGCAGGTTCTCTCCAACAGAGTGTATTTAGTAGATTGCCCGTTCTTTCTTCCCAGTTACATCATATTGCCCGAGGACACAACCAAAAGAATTTTCCAAGGCCATTAGATACAAGAAAAGAGGTCTCCCTAGCTCTGGTGGGACCAAGACTGGCAGATTTGACAGATATTCTTTGATCTTATCGAAGGCTTCTTGACTTCCGTCCACTTGAATGCTGCATCTTTCTTCAGTAACTTGAATATGGGCTCATATGTAGATGTCAGTTAAGCAATGAATCGACTAATATAGTTTAATCAGCCCAACAAGCTCATCACATCTTTCTTAGTTCTCGGAGGAGGCAAATCCCAAATGGACTTTATCTTCTTTGGGTCTAACTTGATACCTCTCTTGCTGACTATGAAGCCCAGAAGTTGCTCAACGGGACTCCGAATGTACATTTACTCGGGTTAAGCTTCAGATCATACTTGCGCAACCGCTCGAACAATTTTCTCAAATCTCAAACATGATCATCCTAAGTTTGGGACTTAATGATTACGTCATCCACATATACTTCTATCTCCTAATGCATCATATCATGGAAAATGGCAGTCATGGCCCTCATATAGGTTGCTCTGGCATTCTTCAGACCAAATGGCATGACTCTGTAGCAATATGTACCCCAGGGTATGGTGAAGTCTATTTTCTCTACGTCTTCTTCATCCATCAACACTTGGTGATATCCTACGTAACAATCCACGAATGACTGTATCTCATGCTTGGCGCATTTATAAAAAAGGATGTGGATGTTGGGCAACGGGAAATTACCTTTGGGACTTGACTTATTCAAATCTCTATAATCTACACACACCTGGGTTTTCCCATCTTTCTTTGGAACTGGGACTACATTGGCCAACCATGTAGTGTATCGGACCACCCGAATTACCCCTGCTTTCAGCTTTTTCATGATTTCTTCTTTGATCTTATCACTAATGTCAGTTTTGAACTTTCTCTGCTTTTGCTGGACTAGAGGGCAATCTGGGTAAGTTGGCAACTTATGAACCACTAGATCAGCACTCAGCCCTGACATATCGTCATACGACCAAGCAAACACATCTTTAAACTCAAACATGAGTTGAATTATTGCATCACGAGTTTTCTCATCCATTTGAATCCTTATTTTGGTTTCCTGGATTTCTTCAAAAGTTCCCAAGTTAACCGGCTCAGTCTCATTCAAGTTAGGCTTAGGTTTATTCTCAAATTATTCAAATTCTCGATTTATTTCCCTAAAAGCCTCTTCTTCATCATATTCCGGTTCTTGGTTTATTATTTCACAATTAGACAACGTGTTTGAATCTAGGCATGAAGTCCGCAAGCATGTTATGTTATTTAAAGCCGCATTATTAGAACTGAAAAGGAGAAATAAAATAGGAAAATAAAGAAAATCAGAAAGAATAAAGAGAAAATGAACGATGAAATATTGATTTCATTTCTTGGAATTGGGAAGATAACAGGGTTTGCATTGGTAAATTTAAAGACAATAAACTAAAAGAAACATCCGCGTTACACCCTGGAATAACTCGAGGTGCAGAAAAAGTAGCAGGGCAGGTCTACCGGGACTCCCACCTGATCTGAAATGGCGTAGACTTCCAAATTAGAAGCTTGGCGCTTGGTCCCATGTGTAACACCTCAGCGGTGCTAGTGCCCTCTGCTGGCTAAACCATGTGGGTTTCGTAGAGTACTTTTCTCGTTACCCCACATATTTCCTCAATTTCTTCAGCTGTGAAAACCTCATCATCTTCCTCTTCACTATACTTCGTCTTGACAAAGGTTTCATACAAATGTGGCAGTGGTTGTGGCAAGAACCATCCCTCCTTCTTTCTCTCATCTGCCCACTTTATATCATCTGGGGTAGGGTGGAAACCTATCCCGAAGAACTTTTTAGTTGTAGGCAGAGTCACTAGCTCAGATATTCCTTGCAGAGATTTTCGAAGTCCCTTTTCTTGGCTTTAAACCACGTCTGATCATTTCCTTGGCCACCATAATCGTGGCATTAGATAAGAAGGGTTAGGGTCAAGGATTTCTTTCTTCATGCTGATCTGCCACCACAACTTCAAATGCTTGGTAGACTATGTGTTCACAGCCTTCCCTCGCTTCTAGGCTTGGGACGGATGGGTCCCGATAGATTGAATGTTCATCTTCTCCATGAACCATAATTTCCTGATCCTCATATTCAAATTTCACCATTTGGTAAAGGGTAGAAGGTACAGCTCCTACGGCATGGATCCAAGGCCTTCTCAGAAGAAAATTATAAGATGTGTCCATGTCTAGCACTTGAAAAGTCACCTCGAAATCCACCGGGCCGATAGTAAAGATTAGGTCAATTTCTCCAATGGTATCTCTTTTAATGCCGTCAAAAGCTCTCACACAGATATTGTTGGGACGAATCCTTCTAGTCCCGATTTCCATACGCTGCAGTGTGGAGAGTGGGCAAATATCTACTCCCGAACCTCCGTCTACCATGACTCGCTTTACATAATATCCCTCATATTTGACAGTTAAGTGCAGGCTTTATTGTGAGAAGCTCCTTCTGGAGGCAAGTCATTTTTGCTGAATGAAATCTGATTGACGGCAAAGAATATTTCCGCCATTCTTTCTAGTTGTTCCACAAAGGTTTCGATTGGAACACATGCTTAATTCAGAGTTTTCATTAAAAACTTTTGATGCTTAGGAGATTACATCATAAATGACATCAAGGACACCTGTTCGGGACACTTTCGCAATCGATCGACCACCTCATAGTCGGCCATCTTCATCTTCTGAAAGAAAGCTTCTGCTTCCTCAGCACTTACAGGCTTCTTAGATGGAAAACGCTTTTGAGTGACATTGTTTACTTCTTCTATGTTTGAGTATTTTTCAATATGTGGATTTTCTGGAAGCTCCCTCAAGATATCTTTAACCTTATACGTAACCACCGTATGATGATAATTCCATGGCACTGCAGCGGGGTTCGTCATAGGCTTCTGTGGTGCGCGTCCAATAACCATAGGTTCATTCAGCCCTGATGGTTTGATTGTCCCCGGCACCACATAGGCTCGCTTGGTTAAGTACACTTGTGTTCCCTTTTTAAATTCAAATTTCTGTGGAGGGCTCACAATCAGCTACTTTTCTTGGCGACCTCGTGGGACATAGAGAATTCCATTTTTGGGAGGTATTGCCTCTGTTCTTGTTTCAGCTTTCTTTTCTGGTTCTGTCCTGGTGACTTTGTTCTTCCTTTCCCCTTTATCTTGCTTTGGGGAAATTTTTGGCTTTCTTTATACATCAACAATAGCGATTATGGCCTTTAATGCTAGATCAAACTCTTTATCCTCACAGATCATTCCAATCACAGGCCCATTATTGTGGGCTGGCAGTGGATTATTGGTCACGTATAGGACCTCCTCGTCCCTCAACATTATCTTTCCTTGCTTTATTAAGTTCTCCACCGCTCGTTTTAGGGTCCAACAGTCATTTGTATCATGGCCTTCTGCCCCCGAATGATAAGCACACCTGACACCATCTCTGGAGACAGGCGATGCTGGGTTATGCCTTGTTTGGGGGACCGGCTGCACTAGACCTATTTAGACAAGTTTCAGGAATAGATTAGAGTAAGATTCACCAATTGGGGTAAAATTTTGTCTCTTGGGTGGCTCACGGGGAGGAAAGTTATTTTGCGGAGGACGAGGATTATAGTGGTTTTGGTGGGGAGGCTGATTTCTCGGGAATCGAGCTTGATTTCTATTGGCATGTGGCTGCAGCTGGTCAAAGGGTTGAGCATTCATGACATCATACAGTGGAGGAGCATAAGCCATGTCGTGGTGAGGGTAGTAATGTTGAGGGGTTCTATCAGAGAACATGGGTCTAGAAGCGTGGTGTCTTCTTGCCCCTGATGCCGCGATGGACTTTTCATCTTTCTTTTTACCCTTGGCCATACCTCTAGACCTACCTTGAATGGCTTGGGAGGTTGCTCTAATGGCTGACTAGCTCAAGATTTTGTCTGTTTACCCATAGCTAACATCATGTTCTGGAAGTAATCAGCTTCCTGGGCCTGAGAAAATACAGTAGCCATTTCCACTTCATCCATTGGAGGTTTCACCCTCGATGCTTGCTCACGCCACTTAATCGCGTATTACCAAATTTTTTTTGAGGACTTCTTCTTCAGATTCGCCAAGGAATTCCTGTCTAGCACAATATCTATGTTGTACTAAAACTGTCTCACAAAATCTCTGGCAAGGTCATCCCAGATGTGACATCGAGAGATGTCCTGATCCATATACCATTCTAAGGCAATACCTACCAAGCTTTCTCCAAAGTAAGCCATTAACAATTCCTCTTTTCCGCCAGCCCCACGCAATTGATTGCAGTACTTCTTAAGGTGGGAAATAGGATCGCCATGCCCATCATATTTCTCAAACTTCGGCATTTTGAATCCCATAGGCAGGTGCACGTGAGGGAACATGCACAGATCAATATAGGAAACGCTCTTCTGCCCGCTTAAACCTTGTATGTTTTTTAGGCTTTGCTCCAGGCTCCTCATCCTTTTTGTCATCTCATCCTGTTCGGGAGCTTTAGGTATTTTATCTTGTCCGGTTGTGAACTCAAACGGGGGTTGCTGAGAGTAAGTGTATGTGGGGTATTGAGGAGGCTCCGCTCGAAAAATAGGATTTTGGAAAGTGAAGACCGAGTGATCAAAAGCGGGCCTGGGCAGCGAAGTCTGTATTGTGGCGGAGCATGGAGGAGTGGTAAAGATATTGGGGGCTACTCCTAATGTGAACACCTGGGGGCGAACCTCAGAAGGTGCTCCAACAAAGTGAGCGAATATGGTAGGTTGTCCCAATAGGGTATTCGGATGAATGATGGGGATGTTAGAAGTACCCCCGGATCTAGGGAACAATTCAGGAAAGTGGGGGATAGCACTTGGAGTCTCCCTACCATTAGTCCATGCATCCCACATCTCCATAACTCGAAGACGTAAGATTCGATTTTATTCGGCTGCTGTAGACTTGGAGGCCGAGATCCCTGAGATGCGGCTGTCTTCAGTGATGAGAACTGCTGGTAAAGTCATTTCAGACGACATTTCTATACTCCCTTTTGAACTAGTAAAATACTGATGTAATGCCAGTTTACCAAAAACCAGCCACCGTTTCTATAAACCTAAGCTGGAAATTGACAGCAACAAACGGTTATTTTGAGACAAGTAACAGATAGGTAACCGCACATTGGGGTGTGATGCACCTATACAGTTAAATGGGTGTCTACATGTTTGCAACGGTTGCATGCATCATCCCGGCTGCTAACCGTTAAAAATGACCCAAGGTGGCTGTTCTTGCAAAAAAGCCTTCCGACGCCCTTTTGGGGACATTCGACTTATTTTAACAAGAACGGCGTCAGCCGACTTAGTTGTGACAAAAATTAAAAATTTTGTTGTTTTTGGGCTATTTTTGAAAAAGGAAAGTTGGACCCGACGAGGGTTACCTACGTATCTCACATCTGGTGAGAATCAAACTGGTGTAGTTCGGGCAGATTTGATAAAACCAACTATTAGAAAACAAAAATCTCTCTTTTTTTGTTTTTTTTTTCAAAAATCCGGCAGAGTTTCAGTACTATTTGGTCAATGGTTTTTTTTCCAAAACAAGTAGTTCCCCCTGCTTAGTCCTAACACTGCTATTTTCCTTTCAACTCTCTCCTATTATGTACAAGCCGGTCAATATTCAAAGCTGAGCAAATAAATGCACAAGTTGCACGTAAGATGCATCAAGATGGTCTTTTCATTTCAGGTCACCGGTCCTAGAAGGACCCAACCCCTGTGTTGAGTCCCCTAATTCAAATGCACGTGATGCAAACAAACGTTCCTACTAGGGATCTTGCATGAGGCTTTGTTATACTAGATTTAAAACCTAGGTTTATTGTTCTAGACCTAGCTTACCCGAGCGGACAACTCGAGCTGGGGGGGGGGGCAGTGTACTGGGGATACAGAAGCTCCGCCGGCTTAGCAACTTATCCGAACCTCGTTCTAAATGGGATAAGACTCTAAACAGAAGGGAAGTCACATGAAGTTCACCCTTCTCAATGATGTAGAAAACTCAGAGAGAGGAACGGTTTCGTAGCAGTTTATATATACAGTTCACCAAATATCAAAGCGGTAAAGCATTTAGCACATTTAGAATGAAACATTTAGGAAAATCAGATAAAGCCAAATATAACAATTATTCTAAGCTTGAATTCTTGAACCCTGAATCGAAGTTCTAGGTTCGTTTCCCCAGTTAAGTCACTAGAGCTGTCACACCTGTCTTTTTACACACATACCCCTAATGATAATGTATAAGGGAGTTTTACCAATTTAAGTGACATTATTCAAAATGGGATTATTTGTTTATTCAGAGTCGCCACTTGGGATAGGTTTGGTTTTTTGTGTCCCAAGTCACCGGTTTATCTTGAATCCCAAATCGAGGAAATTTCGACTTTCCAAATGAAGTCTGCGAACCAGAAATTCTGACTAAGAAATTTTGTTGACCCGGGGGAAGGTGTTATGCACCCCCGGATCCCGTGGTTCTAGCACGATCGCTTAAACTATCATAATTGGCTTGAGCATCTGATTTTAAAACATGTTCATCCTATAGTGCAATTTTTAAATTATTTACCGCTTTTAATTGATTTTTAAGGAAGGTTGAACGTTGTTTAAAATATGTTTTTGGATCACTTCACATGAAATGCACCCGGATCTGCGACATATTTTATTCAATATTTAGGGATTTGGATTTGGATCACATGAAATGCACAACCGAGTTTAGGAAGGTAGATTTATTAAAATGCGTGCCTAAAGCAGCTAGCGTGTTGATAACTTTGCGGGAGGCCATGAAAATTCGCTAAATGGCACGTCATTTAAAGAGGGCCACACAATTTATGAATTTTGTTTGGCGCGGGGCACCTTGATTTATTTTAAGGAATATCCTAAAATGAACTATTATTTTCTATTAAGGATCGTCTCTAAAAAAAACTTAATTAATTATCATTATGAAAAGTTTGGGCCTCAAGATCAAGTCCAAACTTAAACAAGGGAATCTCCATTATTGAGACCCCTTAATTCAAATTTGCTACTTAGATTGAAAAACACGAGCCTGCATTAAAACAAACTATTTCAAATATGAATTATGCTTTCTGCACCTTGGGCCTCGAAACTAGCCCCAAATGAGGAAATTTGGTAAGGTTTTATAAGAAGTTGCCCCGTCGTGGGCCTCTACGCAGGCCCAAATCGTAAGCAAACTATAAATTGGGACCCAAAGATTTAATCCCAGATCGGCCCATCACTCAACACACATGAGCTAATTCAAATTACTTAGGCTTCTCATTATGCCATTAGGCCCAAATCTCATTTAAAAAAAATGTACTGCTTTGGCTCATGAATGAGCCTAAACTGATGTTAATTCTTGGGCCTGTTAATAATTTTGTAAACAAAATGCACAATTTACTCAAATTACAGGCATGCTAACTTTAAATGCAAATGTCTCTTACAGTTTCAACCTGTTTGCACATTGATAACCAGTATACTCGATCTGAAATTTTAACAGCCTTTTAGTTTTAATTCATACACCTTAAAACAGCTTAATTACGGACTGAAAATAAAAGTGACTACTGGCATTCTCAATTCGTTTCTGAACCATTTAATAAACATATGATGTAACTATTACGTTCAACCAACATATGATGAGCAACCACAAACTTATGATGAGTAGACTAAGGAGAATATTATGTTTAAACTACAGGGCCTGTTTGGTTTTAAGTCAGTATGATCATACATGTTACTTTTGGATTCTACTTCCAAACGACACATTAATCTAAGCTTAAACCTCAAATTAATATAATAGCCAAACTGAAATTAACTAGACTACAGCTAGTATTATACTCATAATACTCACACAAGTCTAAAAAACAATTCATACAGTCCAATTAGTACAAATCATGTAATATTCAAATAAACACAACTATAATATGCGTTTAAACTAAACTAGAGTACTAATAGTCATGAAAATATATTGTATTTCATCATCTCTTCCAATATTGATCAACCATGACTCAAGTTTCACATGTCATGTGAGGCTGAAATAATACCTGGAATTGAAGCAAAATAAGAAGAAGGAAAAGTCAGCAACAACAATCAACAGTCAACAACAGCTTTGGATTATTTTTTAACCCAGAAATGACACCAAACAACCCAGGACATAGTTTCAGGTGAACAATGTAAGGTCTCGTAAATAATTTTTGGTCTTAAAATTTAGTAACCCGTGGTGTTGTCTTCGAATATATGTTAGGACCCTTGGTAGTGATCTAAGCCTTTAAAAATCAAAAGAATCAATTTTCCATTAAAATTGTCATTTATGCGGCCCAGAATGCGGTCGCAGATCAGCTATACGGACCGCATTCCTGCCGCATAGTGAATCAGAGAGTTGGTATAAATTGAGGTTCAAAATGCGGTCCATTATGCGACCACATAATCAGTATGCGGACCGCATTTCCACCGCATACCCAGGCAGAGATGTCCAGTGATTTGGGGTCAATTCCGCGGTCCAATATGCGGACCGTGTTTCAATTATGCGGTTGCATAGTGCCACCGCAGATCTTACCCGGACTTCCATTTTTCTAAAATTTAAAACCCGACCCCCTTTCTAATATAACACCCTAACCCCTTATTTTAACCATTTTTCTGGACAAAACAAGAGAGAGAGAGGAGGGGTTCTTGAGAGAAGGTTCCTTGTCTTCACAAATTTGTTCCTCAAATTTATCTGGTCCGGCGAAATTTTTAAAAGCAAGTGTCTTCATATCCATCTCTACAGGTAAATTCCCTACCCCATTTTCATTGACTTTTAGATTTATTGAGAGGGGGAGAGTCTCATGCATTAATTCTTAGTAATAGGGGTTGAAACATCATGCATGTTTATTAAAACATAAAATCTAGTAAGAGTAGTTGGGAAGGAGTAAAGAAGTGTGTAAAGAAGGGTTGATAACCTAAATAAACTCGGATAGTAATTTTGAATTTCAAATACTAAGAAATATGTGTTAATTTGTAAACTAGATTGATGTGGCTAGATTGCTTGGTGACTGATAATAGGAGTTTAAAAAGAAGAGAATTCGACTCCAGGTATGTATGGCTAACTTTGACTTTGTAAAATCGCCTCGTTAGTGTTCAATGTTTGGTATGTAACATTCACGTGGGTAATTGGTGGAATTTGTGTGATTGCATGGTTGTGATTATGGCATGTGGTATTAGATGAAAAAAAACATATGACGTAAGGAAACTATAAGTGATGCAACGGAAGTAATTGTGATATTAACATCTATGGCTTATCGTAGGCAAGTATTGTGGTAACGTGAAACACTTGTGAATTTTGGAATATGACGGAAATAGTATTAATGGTTATAGAAACACTTGTAAAATTTTTGTTGCTATTCCTCAAGAAGTATTGTTGTGATCTTTGTGAATTGTTCATTGTTGTTGTTGTGATTGTTTGTGAATTGAAAATGTACGGTGGGATCGGGTTGCGCACCGCAACACGAAGTAATAAGGTGCGAGTTGGGGCAATAAGGGTGGCCGAGGTAATAAGGGTGGAAAGTGTCACGACCCTAGTTCACCAATCGTGAACCAGACATGACGGCGCCCAGTCTTTGCGACTAGGTAAGCCTAACACATTGCAGAATTTTTAACCACCTTTACGAAAGCAATAAGACTAATACTAAATAATATAAGAAAAATGTAATAAGTGTCGCCTGGCACATACACTTCAACTCAAAACACTGAAACGACCTCCAAGACCCAGAAACTCACGGGCAACACAGGCGAAAGGACATATACTATGGCTCTATCATCCAGAAATGTCTATACAACCAAAACAAAGAAATGAAACTACTATCTATGAGGATGAGTAGAAGGAGACTCCTCGGATCTGCGGACGCGGACGATGTATACCTCAAGTCTCCCAACGCAGCTCTGAAATCACCGATAATGCGCTCGGTCCGAAGTACCTGGATATGCACAATAAAAATATGCAGAAGAGTAGCATGAGTACACCACAGCGGTACTCAGTAAGTGCCAAGACTAACCTCGGTTGGGTAGTGACGAGGAAAGGTCAGGGCCCTACTAAGACAGAAAAGAATAAAATAGCAAGAGATTAATATTATCAAAATCTGATGAAAACTAATGAACACAACGAAGTGATAAGACAGATCAATGAAATTTAATACTGCAAGACAAAAACTGAAACACAGAGTAAATACAACAATATTACAAGAATACCGACGAGGGTCAACCAGGATACCGTCCTGTAGCCCTTTTTCTCAACTGTCCAACGGAACTTCTCGGGTTATTGTCCCATAGTCCAAATCTCATATCAATATCAAAAAAATCTCCCGGTATACCGTCCCGTAATCCAATCATCAGTGTGCAGGGGGGAATCTCCCGGGATACCGTCCCGTAGTCCCAAAATAAAAGTACAGGGGGATCTGCCAGGATACCGTCTCGTAGTCCCAAAATAAAGTGCAGGGGGATCTCCCGGGAATCAAACCCGTAGTCCCAAAATGAAAGTGCAGGGGGATCTCCCGGGATACCGTCCCGTAGTCCCAAAATAAAATGTAAGGGGATCTCCCGGGAATCAAACCCGTAGTCCCAAAATAAACAAACAAGGGGAAACTCCCAGAATCCCGCATCCGTAGTCCCAATATAAACAAACAAGGGGGAACTCCCGGAATCCTGCATCCGTAGTCCCAATTTAAATGCGCAACCAACACCAAAGAAAATATTCATAAATTAAAGTACAACAATACAAGGCATCAAGGAATAGTGGCCTAACATGCTTCACGTAATCACAGTTAAGACAATTTAAACAAATCGGCAGCTTGGATCAAATAAACATGCTCTTCTACGCTAGCACAGGCTATAAAATCAAGTAACGTAAGGCAAATATAAAAGAGAATCCAAATCAAGTAATTAAGTAAATATTCGGGTTTCAACAATTTCCTCAAGTACGCGCTCGTCACCTTACATACAAGGCATTCAATTATCAATTATCACATCCTAAGGGACGAAGTCTCCCACACAAGGTTAGGCAAGCCACTTACCTCGAACCGGTGCGAAATCAACTAGGGAGCGATGCCCTTTCCACGAGTATCCAACTCCGAGTGGCCCAAATCTATTCAAACCAAATTTCATATTGTAAATAAAAATTCAAGTAATTTATTTTGCAATTAAATTCTAAGCTAATACGCGAAATTATGTAAAATAACCAAAATACCCCTCAGGCCCCACATCTCGGAACCGGGTAAAATTTATATTTCCAGAAACCTCGCACTCTCACGAGTCTAACCATACCAAATTTATAAAATTCTCATATCATTTCGACCTTCAAACCAGTGATTCTAACCAAGAGGGTTTCTACCTCCTTTCAATAAAATTCTCACATTAAATAACAAAAATTGTAATAGATTTGAGTTATATAACCAAAATTGAGTTAAGAACACTTACCCCGTTGTTATCCAAGAAATTCTATCCAAAAATCGCCCAAACCGAGCTCCAAATCGTTATAAATGGGAAATGGGAACGAAGTCCTATTTCCATAACTTAAACATTCTGTCCAGGCCTTTTTCCGCTTCTGCGGTCCAGGGGCCGCTTCTACGGTCCCTCTTAAAAATCTCGGGGATCGCTTGTGCGATCAAAAATTCCGCATATGCGGCTTCCCCAGACCGCTTTTGCGGTCATATTTCCGCTTTTGCGGCCCCGCCTACGCGGTCAAAAATCCACTTCTGCGGAATTCCCCTGTCCCCTCTTGGACCGCTTTTGCGGTTATCCAACCGCATCTGCGGTCCTTTTTCCGCAGATGCAGAAACAACAGAAGCAGAACTCTCAATTCAAGCAAAAATTCAAATTCTCCCCGTTTAACCATCTGAAATCACCCCGAGGCCCCCGGGACCTCAACCAAAAGCACAAACATGATCTAATACATTATTCAAACTTGCTCGAATCATAAAAACGCTATCATTAACACCAAAATCCTCATTTATCATCAAATCAAAGTCTAAATTTTCTTAAAACATCCGAATCTCACATCCAATCAAAAACCCGACCAAACGACGTCCGAATGACCTGAAAATTTGCAGACATATCCAAAATTACTTAACGAAGCTACTGCAACTCTCGGAATTCCATTCCGTCCCTCGGATCAAAATCTCACTATCGGACCGGAAACTTTAAAAATTCAAACTTCGGCATTTCAAGCCCTAAAGAGCTACGGACCTCCAAATAATATTCCGAACACGCTCCCAACCCCGAAATCACCTAACGGAGCTAACGGAACCATTGGATTTCCATTCTGAGGTCGTCTTCATACTGTTCCAAATACGGATCATTTTTCAACTCTTAAGCTCTCATTTAAGGACTAAGTGTCCGAAAACACTCTGAATCCTAGAACCGAACGTCCCGACAAACCAAAATAGCAGAAATGAACTTAGGGAAAGTAGTTAATGGGGGATCGGGGCATAAATTCCAAAAATGACCGGCCGGGTCGTTACATCCTCCTACACTTAAACATTCATTCGTCCTCAAATGAGCATATAAAACATACCTGAGGTAGCAAAAAGATGAGGGTACTGGCTGCGCATATCCTGCTCGATCTCCCAAGTCGCCTCCTCGACCGGCTGACCCCGCCACTGGACCTTCACCGAAGAGATGTTCTTTGACCTCAACTTCTTTATCTGCCTGTCCAAGATGGCCACTGGCTCCTCAACATAAGATAGATCCTTGTCCAGCTGGACTGAACTGAAATCCAACACGTGCGACGGATCACCATGATATCTCCGGAGCATAGAAACATGAAATACCGGATGAACTCCGGCTAGGCTGGGAGGTAAGGCAAGCTCATATGCAACCTCCCCAACTCGCCTCAAAATCTCAAAAGGCCCAATGAATCTCGGACTCAGCTTCTCCTTCTTCCCAAATCTCATGACGCCCTTCATGGGCGAGACCTGAAGTAGAACCCGCTCGCCGGCCATAAATGCCACATCGCGAACCTTCTTGTCCGCATAACTCTTCTGTCTGGACTGGGCTGCACGGAGTCTATCCTGAATCACCTTGACCTTGTCCATCGCGTCCTGAACCATCTCTGTACCTAATAATCTGGCCTCGCCCGGCTCAAACCAACCCACCGGGGATCTGCATCTCCTACCATATAGGGCCTCATACGGCGCCATCTGAATGCTGGACTGATAGCTGTTGTTGTAAGCAAACTCCGTCAGTGGCAAAAAGTGATCCCATGACCCTCCAAACTCAATAACGCACGCATGGAGCATATCCTCCAAAATCTGAATAGTGCGCTCGGACTGTCCATCCGTCTGGGGGTGAAATGGCGTGCTCAGCTCCACTCGAGTGCCTAACTCCTGCTGCACGGCTCTCCAGAACCGTGAAGTAAACTGAGTGCCTCTCTCTGACATGATAGAAACTGGAATACCATGCAACCGGATGATCTCCTTGATATAGATCTCCTCCAACCGCTCTGATGAATAAGTGGTGCACACAGGTATGAAATGAGCGGATTTGGTCAGCCGGTCCACAATGACCCAAATAGAATCAAACTTCCTCATAGTCCGTGGAAGTCCAGACACGAAGTCCATGGTGATGGGATCCCACTTCCACTCTGGGATCTCAATCTGCTGAAGAGGGTATGGTCTAACTCTGAACACCACGTGGCCTAGGAATGCCACGGAAATCAGCTAGAACTCACATTTGGAAAATTTTGCATATAATTTCTTCTCTCTCAGAGTCTGAAGCACTACTCTCAGGTTCTGCTCATGATCTTCCCGACTCCGGGAATATACCAGAATATCATCAATAAAAACGATCACGAATGAATCAATATATGGCCTGAATACACTGTGCATCAAATGCATAAAAGCAGTTGGGGCATTAGTTAGCCCAAAAGACATAACAAGGAACTCGTAATAACCATACCGAGTCCTCAAAGCAGTCTTCGGGATATCTGGCTCCCGAATCTTCAACTGATGGTAACCTGAGCGCAAATCAATCTTGGAAAACACCTGTGCGCCCTGAAGCTGATCGAACAGATCATCAATACGAGGTAAAGGATATCGGTTCTTCACTATAACTTTGTTCAACTGGCGATAATCAATGCACATACGCATAGAACCGTCATTCTTCTTTACAAACAAAATAGGAGCACCCCATGGCGAAACACTGGGTAGAATGAAACCCTTACCCAACAACTCCTGTAACTAATCCTTCAACTCCTTCAACTCAGGAGGAGCCATGCGATATGGGGGAATAGAAATGGGCTGAGTGCCCGGCAACAGACAATGCCAAAATCAATATCTCTATCGGGCGGCATGCCCGGAAGATCAGCTGGAAACACAACGGGGAAGTCCCGTACCACTGGGACTGAATCAACAGAAGGGGTGTCAACACTGACATCTCTCACAGAAGCTAAATAAGCATCACACCCCTTCTCAACCATGCGTTGAGCTTTGAGGAAAGAAATAACCCTACTGGGAGTATTATCTATGGTACCACTCCACTCGATACGTGGAATACCTGGCATAGCCACCGTCACGGTCTTGGCGTGACAATCAAGAATAGCATGATGGGGCGACAACCAGTCCATGCCTAGAATAATATCAAAATCAACCATACCGAGTAATAATAGATCAGCCCTGGTCTCAAAAGCACGAATAGTAACCAAACACGATCGGTACAT
>MU772761.1:0-16557 GCA_026770625.1 Nicotiana glauca | reverse complement strand
ATAAACTATGGCTCTATCATCCAGAAATGTCTATACAACTGAAACAAAGAAATGAAACTACTATCTATGAGGAGGAGTAGAAGGATACTCCTCGGATCTGCGGACGTGGCAGATGCATACCTCAAGTCTCCCAACGTAGCTCTGAAATCACCGATAATGCGCTCAGTCCGAAGTACCTGGATCTGCACAACAAAAGTGTGCAGAAGAGTAACATAAGTACACCACAGCTGTACTCAGTAACTACCAAGCCTAACCTCGGTTGGGTAGTGACGAGGAAAGGTCAGGGCCCTACTGAGACAGAAAAGAATAAAATAGCAAGAGATTAATATTATCGAAATCTGATGAAAACTAATGAACACAACGAAGTGATAAGACAGATCAATGAAATTTAATACTGCAAGACAAAAACAGAAACACAGAGTAAATACAGCAATATTACAAAAATACGGACGAGGGTCTACCAGGATACCGTCCTGTAGCCCTTTTTCTCAACTGTCCAATAGAACTTCTCGGGATATCGTCCCGTAGTCCAAATCTCATATCAATATCAAAAAAATCTCCCGGGATACCGTCCCGTAATCCAATCAACAGTGTGCAGGGGGGAATCTCCCGGGATACCATCCCGTAGTCCCAAAATAAAAGTACAGAGGGATCTCCCGAGATACCGTCCCGTAGTCCCAAAATAAAGTGCAGGGGGATCTCCTGGGAATCAAACCCGTAGTCCTAAAATAAAAGTGTAGGGGGAACTCCCGGGATACCGTCCCGTAGTCCCAAAATAAAGTGCAGGGGGATCTCCTAGGAATCAAACCCGTAGTCCCAAAATAAACAACCAAGGGGGAACTCCCGGAATCCCGTATCCGTAGTCCCAATATAAACAAACAAGGGGGAACTCCCGGAATCCCGCATCCGTAGTCCCAATATAAATGCGCAACAAACACCAGAGAAAATATTCAAAAATTAAAGTACAACAATATAAGGCATCAAGGAATACTAGCCTAACATGCTTCACGTAATCACATTTAAGACAATTTAAACAAATAGGCAGCTTGGATCAAATAAACATTCTCTTCTACGCTAGCACAGGCTATAAAAACAAGTAAAGTAAGGCAAATATGAAAGAGAATCCAAATCAAGTAATTAAGTAAAAATTCGGGTTTCAACAATTTTCTCAAGTACGCGCTCGTCACCTTAAGTACAAGGCATTCAATTATCAATTATCACATCCTAAGGGACGAAGTCCCCCACACAAGGTTAGGCAAGCCACTTACCTCGAACCGGTGCGAAATCAACTAGGGAGCGATGCCCTTGCCACGAGTATCCAACTCCGAGTGGCCCAAATCTATTCAAACCAATTTCATATTGTAAATAAAAATTCAAGTAATTTATTCTGCAATTAAATTCTAAGCTAATACGCAAAATTATGTAAAATGACCAAAATACCCCTCGAGCCCCACATCTCGGAACCGGGTAAAATTTATATTTCAACAAACTCGCACTCTTACGAGTCTAGCCATACCAAATTTATAAAATTCCCATATCATTTCGACCTTCAAACCAGTGATTCTAACCAAGAGGGTTTTCTACCTCCTTTCAATAAAATTCTCAGATTAAACACCAAAACTTGTAATAGATTCGAGTTATATAACCAAAATTGAGTTAAGAACACTTACCCCGTTGTTATCCAAGAAATTCTATCCAATAATTGCCGAAACCGAGCTCCAAATTGTTAAAAATGGGAAATGGGAACGAAGTCCCATTTCCATAACTTAAACATTCTGTCCAGGCATTTTTCCGCTTCTGCGGTCCAGGGGCCGCTTCTGCGGTGCCGCTTCTGTGCAAAATGGACCGCTTATGCGGTCCCTCTTAAAAATCTCGCGGATCGCTTTTGCGATCAAAAATTCCGCATATGCGGCCTTCCCAGACCACTTCTGCGGTCATATGTCCGCTTTTGCGGCCCCGCCTACGCGGTCAAAAATCCACTTCTGCGAATTTCTCCTGGCCCCTCTTGGACCGCTTTTGCGTCTAGCCAACCGCATCTTCGGAACCGCTTCTGCGGTCCTTTTTCCGCAGATGCGGAAACAACAGAAGCAGAACTCTCAATTCAAGCAAAAATTCAAATTCTCCCCGTCTAACCATCCGAAATCACCCCGAGGCCCCCGGGACATCAATCAAAAGCACAAACATGATCTAATACATTATTCAAACTTGCTCGAATCATAAAAATGCTATCGTTAACATCAAAATCCTCATTTATCATCAAATCAAAGTCTAAATTTTCTTAAAACTTCCGAATCTCACATCCAATCAAAAACCCGACCAAACGACTTCCGAATGACCTAAAAATTTGCAAACATATCCAAAATCACTTAACGAAGCTACTGCAATTCTCAGAATTTCATTCCGTCCCTCAGATCAAAATCTCACTATCAGACCGGAAACTTCAAAAATTCAAACTTCTGCATTTCAAGCCCTAAAGAGCTACGGACTTCCAAATAACATTCCGAACATGCTCCCAACCCCGAAATCACCTAACGGAGCTAATGGAACCATCGGATTTCCATTTCGAGGTCGTCTTCACACTGTTCCGAATACGGACCATTTTTTAACTTTTAAGGTCTCATTTAAGGACTAGGTGTCCCAAAACACTCCGAATCCTAGAACCGAACGTCCTGGCAAACCAAAATAGCAGAAATAAACTTAGGGAAAGCAGTTAATGGGTGATCGGGGCATAAATTCCAAAAACGACCGGCCGGGTCATTACAGAAAGTGATCGAAATCATTGTTTAAATGAAAACATGAGTAAAAAAAAATGTAAGATTTATTGATGTGGAAATGAGGAAGGGGAAAAGGGAGAGTTTGTATAACTTGTTTGGCTTGATTGTTCTTTCTTTACGGAATTGATTGTTGCTTCTATTATTGTCACTTATTTTTCTATGGCTTGAGTTTACTTGGCGCAAGGTTTGTTATACATACCAGTACAATTCAAGTGTACCGACGCCCCTTTTGCCAGGGGCGCTAGATTCGTGTTATGATTCTAGGTGGATCTACAGCAGGTATTCCACCCCATAGATCGTTGCTCCTTCTTTGCCTTCAGTCAATTTTTGGTGAGCCCCATTCCTCTCGGGGCCCGGCGTGGCTCAGGCCGCTTATTTCTGTAGTTTTGTTTTGTTGTTGTATAAGGTATAGCCGGAGCCTTGTTACCGGCAAGTACTGTATTATCCTGTTGTATCTTTAGAGGCTCTGTAGACAGTGGATGTGGGTTAGAATCTATGTATAGTCATGTTTCTTTTGTTGGGCAACGAATTGGTAATTTCACTAATTATTATATATGTATGTTTTGAAAAAAGGTGATCTAAAATTTATTTATGTGGCTAGTTTTATGGAATACCGAAAAAGGAAAATAAGGGGTGGCTCATGGTTTAGGAAAGGCACCCAGGTCCGCTTGACTGGGGATACCCGGTCGAGCGCAGGTCATGACCCTCGATTTTGGGGCGTGACAAACTTGGTATCAGAGCCTCAGGTTTTAAGAGTCCTAGGATGTCTCGGAGCCATGTTTAGTAGAGCCCTTCTTATCGGTGTGTTGTCGACCATATCTATAAGTAGGGGGCTGTATGGACATTTAGGAATTTACCCTCTTCTTTGTTATTCTATATTGTGCGGTGAAATGAAAAGCAGAAGTATTTATGTCTAACTCGTGCTCTATTACGAAATTTTCAGAAATGGCACCTAAGAAGAGAGCTAGACTCGGCCTTGGGGCCAAAGCCACCACAAGTGTGGACGTGAATCACGTACCTGATGTCGTGGGTGAGAGTGACTCACCGGCCTTGAATCTGCCCGACCCATCTATTCCAGATCCAAGCATTCCTGTTCCGGCTGCGGCAGGGGGTGCCACCATCCCTCCAGCCAATACTCCTGATTTTGATACAGTTCCAGCTTCCGGTCCCGGGGTTTCTGATGGGGACCTTAGAAGAGCCATCCGTATGTTTACCCAATTATTGGCCGCCCAGGCCCAGAGATCTCATGATGCCCCTGTGTCCTCAAGCGGACAGGGAGATTCCGCTAGCTCCAGAGTCCACCAGTTTCTGCTATTGGCCCTTCCATAATTCTCAAGCATAGACCTAGAGGCCGATCCGCAGGATTTCCTTGATGAGATGTATAAGACCCTTCGAGTGATGAAGGCTACAGAGATAGAGGGGGTAGAGTTGGCTTCATACAAGTTGAGGGGGGCAGCGCGTTCATGGTTTGAGATGTGGGAGGATTCCCGTGAGGAGGGAAGACCTCCGGCTAGGTGGGATGAGTTCATAGATGCCTTTATGGACCACTTCTTGCCTGCCGAGACAATGGCAACCCGTGCCACCGAGTTCGAGGTTCTCAAACAGGGCAGTATGAGTGTTTGGGAGTACCACATGGAGTTTGTGAGGTTGTCCAAATATGCTCCTCAATTAGTGTCGACGATGGATGATCGTGTTCGGCGTTTCGTTCAGGGACTTAGTCCTTTGGTGGTGAATGAGGCTGCTACAGTGGCCTTGCACTCAGATATGAATTATGGAAAGATTGTAGGGTTCGCTCAGGCCACAGAGGCTAGGAAGTTGAAGATTCAGGCATAAAGGGATAGTAGCAGCGGGGCCCTATCAATGGGCCACCCAGGGAGACCAGTTTTGGGGAGAGGGTCATCAGGGCCATCTAGGTCATATGCTCAGTCCTCAGTGAGTGCACCGCCATCCGTGCATAGTTATCAGCTGAGAAATCACTCGAGACCAGGTTGAGACAGTAGGAGGTTCTGCCAGTCCGGTCATTTAGGAGTGAGGTCTCAGCAGCAGGGTGGAACTACATGCCCCAAGTGTGGGAGATTTCATACAGAGACTTGCTATTTAGATATCCCGGTATGTTATAGGTTCGGGGTGAGAGGTCACATCCAGCGGGACTGCCGTGCGCCCAGTCAGGGTATGGGTAGGGGATCTGCCCAGTCATCCGGTTCTTCAGTTGCTACATCATCAGTGCGTCCTCCAGCTCCAGCAGGGCGCGGTGCAGCTAGGGGTGGAGCTCGTGGTAGGGGTGGACCTAGCCGGTTCTATTCTTTGAGTGGCCACCAGAGTGCTGAGGCTTCTCCAGATGTTGTTACAGGTATCTTGTCTGTTCAGGCCATTGATTGTTATGCTCTCATTGATCCGGGGTCCTCTTTTTCTTATGTCACCCCATTTATTGCTTCAAGTTTTGGGACAGAACCCGAACAGCTTCATGAGTCGTTCTCTGTATCAACTCCGGTTAGTGATTCTGTTACAGCCTCACGAGTTTATAGGAATTGTGTTATCACAGTGAGTGGTCGTGTTACCACGGCCGATATTATTGAGCATGAAATGGTAGATTTTGATGTAATCATGGGGATGAACTGGCTTTATTTGTGCTTTGCCAAACTTCATTGTCGGACGAGATTCATGAGACTCGAGTTCCCTAATGAGCCGGTTATTGAGTGGAAAAGAAATGGTGTGGTGCCAAAGGGTAGGTTTATTTCTTACCTTAAGGCTTCGAAGATGATAAATAAGGGGTGTATCTATCATTTGTTTCGGGTGGCGGACACCACCTCAGAAGTGTCCGTCCCCGAGTCCGTGCCAGTTGTAAATGAGTTTCTTGAAGTGTTTCCGAATGAGCTTCCAGGGATTCCACCAGATAGGGAGATTGATTTCGGGATTGAGATTGATTTCGGGATTGATATATTGCTAGATACTCAGCCAATACCCATTCCACCACACAGAATGGCACCAGCAGAGTTAAGGGAGTTAAAGGAGAAGCTGAAGGATTTATTAGAGAAGGGGTTCATACGACCGAGAGTGTTGCCGTGGGATGCTCCGGTTCTTTTTGTCAAAAAGAAGGATGGGTCGCTTCAGATGTGCATCGATTATCGGCAGCTTAACAAAGTCACCATCAAGAATAAATATCCTTTGCCTCGGATAGATGATTTGTTCGACCAATTGCAAGGTGCAAGGTTCTTCTCCAAAGTTAATCTACGGTCTGGGTATCACCAATTGAAGATCAGAGAGCAGGACATTTCTAAGACCGCCTTCAGAAACCCGCTATGGTCACTTTGATTTCTTGGTCATGTCTTTTGGGCTAACCAACGCCCCCGAAGCTTTCATGGACCTTATGAATCGGGTTTTCAAGCCATTTTTGGATTCCTTTGTGATTGTTTTCATTGACGACATCCTTGTTTATTCGCAAAACAGAGAGGATCATGCCATTCACCTCAGAGCAGTATTGCAGACTTTTTGTCAGCACCAATTGTATGCTAAATTTTTGAAATATGAGTTTTGGTTGAAGTCTGTTACCTTTCTGGGTCATGTTGTTTCTAGTGAAGGGATTCAGGTAGACCCCCAGAAGATTGCAGCAGTGAAGGATTGGCCTAGACCCACAACCCCGATGGAGATTCGTAGCTTCTTGGGTTTAGCAGGGTATTATCAGAGGTTTGTGGAGGGATTCTCAACCCTCGCCTCCCCATTGACTAAATTGACGCTGAAAGCAGCTAAGTTCCAATGGTCCGACACTTGTGAGAAAAGTTTTCAGGAACTGAAGTCAAGATTGACCTCGGCGCCAATATTGGCCTTGCCAGAAGGTTCAGAAGGATTTGTGGTTTATTGCGATGCCTCCAGGGTTGGTTTGGGATGTGTGTTGATGCAACATGCGAAGGTTATAGCGTATGCTTCGAGGCAACTCAAGAATCACGAGAAGAATTATCTGACGCATGATTTGGAGCTTGCGGCAGTTCTATTTGCTTTGAAAATATGGGGGCATTATCTTTATAGGGTCCATGTGGATATGTTCTCAGACTACAAGAGTCTCCAGTATTTGTTCAAACAAAAGGAACTGAATTTAAGGCAGCAGCGGTGGTTAGAATTGCTCAAGGATTATGATATAAACATTTTGTACCATCCAAGGAATGCAAACGTGGTGGCCGACGCTCTCAGTCGGAAATCTATGGGTAGTTTGGCTCATTTGGGAATGGATCACTCGGGAGATTTACCAACTAGCCAGTTTAGGAGTTTGCTTATCGATATCAGACGAGGGGGATGTTGTGGTGCATAATAGAGCAGAATCGTCTCTCGTAGCAGAGGTCAAGGAAAAGCAGTTTATGGATCCAGCGTTGGCTCAGATGAAGGAAACAATTTTGAATAGCAAGACTTCGGTATTTTCACTCGGTGGTGAGGATAGTGTATTGCGGTGTCAAGGTAGGCTATGTGTCCCGGATGTGGATAAACTTTGGGAGAGGTTAATGGTGGAGGCCCATAATTCCATGTATTCCGTACACCCGGGTTCCACGAAAATGTATCATGGTCTTAAGGAGATTTATTGGTGGGATAGTATGAAAAGTGGTGTGGCGAACTTTGTATCTAAATGTCCGAATTGTCAGCAAGTGAAGGCTGAGCATCAGCGGCCTGGTAGGTTAACTCAGCTTTTGGAAATACCAATATGGAAATGGGAGATGATCAACATGGATTTCGTGGTAGGGTTACCTCGCACTCAACGCAAGTTTGATTCAATTTGGGTAATAGTGGATCGACTCACCAAATCAGCTCACTTCTTGCCAGTCAAGTCCACTGATACTGCAGAACAATATGCTAAGTTGTGTATAAGGGAGATAGTAAGGCTTCATGGCACTCCACTTTCTATTATCTCGGATCGAGGGGCCCAGTTCACAGCTAATTTTTGGAAGAAATTTCAGCAAGGTTTGGGTACTCAGGTGAATCTCAGCACAACTTTCCATCCGCAGACCGATGGTCAGGCCGAGCGGACTATTCAGACGCTTGAGGATATGTTGCGGGTGTGTGTCTTGGATTTCAAAGGTAGTTGGGATGACCACTTAACACTTCTAGAATTTGCTTACAATAACAGCTTTCATGCTAGCATTCAGATGGCCCCGATTGAGGCATTGTATGGAAGAAGGTGTAGGTCTCCAATTGGGTGGTTTGAAGTGGGTGAAGTAGAATTGCTAGGGCCAGATCTTGTGTACCAAGCTATGGAGAAAGTTAAAGTCATTCAGGAAAGGATGAAAACTGCTCAGAGTCACCAAAAATCCTATGCGGACGTTCGCCGAAGAAATTTGGAATTTCAAGTTGATGATTGGGTATTCTTGAGGGTATCTCCTATGAAGGGAGTCATGCGATTTGGGAAGAAAGGGAAGTTGAGTCCTAGGTATATCGGACCGTATCGGATCGCACAACGGGTAGGGCGAGTGGCTTATAGGCTGGAACTGCCTCCTGAAATGTCATTAGTACACCCGGTATTCCATGTGTCCTTGTTGAAGAAAGTGGTTGGAGATCCATCCACCATCGTGCCAGCCGAGACTATCGAGGTTAATGAAGACTTGTCGTATGAAGAAGTTCCAGTTGCCATTCTTGATAGGCAAGTCCGTAAGTTGAGAAATAAGGAAGTGGCCTCTATTAAAGTGTTATGGCGAAGTCAACAAGTTGAGGAAGCCACGTGGGAAGCAGAAAAAGAAATGAAGGAAAAATACCCCATCTGTTTGAGCAAGTCTAGTAGAAATTGTGCGAACTCTTACCGCTAAAACAAAACTAACACTGCGTCCAAATTGGTTCTTTCCTAAATGCTGTACTCTTGAAATTCCCCAAGCTATGCAAGGATTATGTGTGTTGTGATTGTCTCAAATCATGTGAACCTCCCTTTGGTAAATGGAAGTTTTATAAAGACTCATGTGACAAGTAAACAAATAATGATGGGATAGATTGATAATGGTTTATTTATATGCATGTAGTATGTTGAAGCAATTAAATTATGTGGGACTCATTGAGGTGACTAGTTTATGTGCAAAATGTAGCAGGTGATAGAATATGTGCAATTGTTGAGGTATTGAATTGTGTACAAGCTGTATAGATAGTTGTAATTGTGTAATCGTGCTTGGGAATATGTTTCGAGGGCTCTCTGACAGATGGATATGTCCATATTACAAGGGAAACTCTGGCAAAATTTTTCTAGAATATGGGAGTTAGTGAGAATTTCGAGAGTCTTCATCTCAAGTCTTTCAAAACCAGCTCATTTTCAAAATCCTCATTCGAGGACGAATGATTTTAAGTGGGGGAGAATGTAAGGTCCCGTAAATAATTTTTGGTCTCAAAACTTAATAACCCGTGGTGTTGACTGCAAATATATGTTAGGACCCTCGGTAGTGATCTAAGCCTTTAAAAATCAAAAGAATCAATTTTCCAGAAAAATTGTCATTTATGCGGCCCAGAATGCGGTCGCAGATCAGCTATGCGGACCGCATTCCTGCCGCATAGTGAATCAGATATTGGTCTAAATTGAGGTTGAAAATGCGATCCATTATGCGACCGCACAATCAGTATGCAGACCGCATTTCCACCGCATACCCAGGCAGAGATGTCCAGTGATTTGGGGTCAATTTTGCAGTCCAATATGTGGACCGCATTTCAATTATGCGGTCGCATAGTGCCACCGCAGATCTTACCCGGACTTCCATTTTTCTAAAATTTAAAACCCGACCCCCTTTCTAATATAATACCTAACCCCTCATTTTAACCATTTTTCTGGACAAAACAAGAGAGAGGGAGGAGGGGTTCTTGAGAGAAGGTTCCTTATCTTCACAAATTTGTTCCTCAAATTTATCTTGTCCGGGGAAATTTTTAAAAGCAAGTGTCTTTATCTCCATTTCTACAGGTAAATTCCCTACCCCATTTTCATTAACTTTTAGATTTATTGAGAGGGGGAGAGTCTCATGCATTAATTCTTATTAATAAGGGTTGAAACATTATGCATGTTTATTAAAACCTAAAATCTAGTAAGAGTAGTTGGGAAGGAGTAAAGAAGGGTTGATAACCTAAATAAACTCGAGTAGTAATTGTGAATTTCAAATTCTAAGAAATATGTGTTAATTTGTAAACTAGATTGACGTGGCTAGATTGCTTGGTGACTGATAATAGGAGTTTAAAAAGAAGGGAATTCGACTCCAGGTATGTATGGCTAACCTTGACTTTGTAAAATCGCCTCGTTGGTGTTCAATGTTTGGTATGTAACATTCACGTGGGTAATTGGTGGAATTTGTGTGATTATGGCATGTGGTATTAGATGAAAAAAAAACAAATGACGTAAGGAAACTGTAAGTGATGCAACGAAAGTAATTGTGACATTAACATCTATGGCTTATTGTAGGCAAGTATTGTGGTAACATGAAACACTTGTGGATTTTGGAATATGACGGAAATAGTATTAATGGTTATGGAAACACTTGTAAAATTTTTGTTGCTATTTCTCAAGAAGTATTTTTGTGATCTTTGTGAATTGTTCATTGTTGTTGTTGTGATTGTTTGTGAATTGAAAATGTACGGTGCGATCGAGTTGCGCGCCGCAACACAAAGTAATAAGGTGTGGGTTGGGGCGATAAGGGTGGCCGAGGTAATAAGGGTGGAAAGTGATCGAAATCACTATTGAAATGAAAACATGAGTAAAAAAATGTGAGATTTATTGATGTGGAAATGAGGAATGGAAAAAGGGAGAGTTTGTAAAACTTGTTTGGCTTGATTGTTCTTTCTTTACGGAATTGATTGTTGCTTCTGTTATTGTCACTTATTTTTGTATGGCTTGAGTTTACTTGGCGCAAGGTTTGTCATACATACCAGTACAATTCAAGTGTACCGATGCCCCTTTTGTCGGGGGCGCTACATTCGTATTATGATTGTACGTGGATCTGCAGCAGGTATTCCAGCCCACCGATCGTAGCTCCCTCTTCGCCTTCCAGCCCACCGATCGAGACTCCGTATACAGTGGATGTGGGTTAGAAGCTATGTATAATCATGTTTCTTTTGTTGGGCAACGAATTGGTAATTTCACTAATTATTATATATGTATGTTTTGAAAAAGGGTGATCTAAAATTTATTTATGTGGCTAGTTTTTGGAATACCGAATAAGGAAAACAAGGGGTGGCTCATGGTTTAGGAAAGGCACCCAGGTCCGCTTGACTGGGGATACCCGGCCGAGCGCCGGTCATGACCCTCGAGTTTGGGGCGTGACAAACAAACACCAGTAAACCACCCAAAACCATCTTGAATAAACCCAATT
Source organism: Nicotiana glauca (assembly GCA_026770625.1). Taxonomy (NCBI): domain Eukaryota; kingdom Viridiplantae; phylum Streptophyta; class Magnoliopsida; order Solanales; family Solanaceae; genus Nicotiana; species Nicotiana glauca. The sequence continues at coordinate 5,474 of MU772761.1, read as the reverse complement.
AAACTCAAAAATGACTTCAGGAACCTCTGAAAATCTCAACTACCTAAAACTCAATGGAATAGTGATTTTTTGTGATTTTGGTCGTCTGATTTTCAGTATATTTTCAGTGTTTTGGATTTGAATTTTTTTTTTTGAATTTTTTATGATTTCTCTAAGCTTTAGATTTTGAATTTTGAAACTTTCGGATTTTTTGGATGTCGCTAGACTGCTGAAACTTTTGAATTTTTTCAGATCTCCAAAACTTGTATTGTACCGCAAGGCACTGCACTTTTATAGACAAAATTAGGTTAGCATTCAGATTTTCCTTTTGCACCCTTGCCCCCTTATTAATTTTTAATTTTTAGCTACTTAGTCCTTTAGTTTATGACTTGCCGGTCAAGTTTTACTACCAAGTTCCTGAATTTCAAATTAAAACTCCATCTAGAAGGTTCTAGTGGTTTTCAATTTCACTTACTGCACTATTCCCTATTTTTAAATACCTAAATTACCCCCGAATTAGTTCTGAAATTACTATCCTATGTTAATTAACCCCAGCTCCTTTTAAACTTGGTCAAAATTGACCATGGTTACCCAATCAACGGCTGGAATTATTCAGGTATAACCAACACGGTCTAATTAACCCAAAACCCCCAAAAATTGATCACTAAACCTAATTTGAACTTTGAACTAATCCTAATCATTATGTGTCCTAAAGCTAAAATTGTTATTAAACTAAAAAAAAATAGTAAACTAACAATTAGGATCCACAGTATAAACTAACAATTAAACTAGCAATTAAAAACAAACAAATAAAATTATAATTACGATAAAAACGAAATAAAACTAAATCGTGTAAACAAACAGGGAATCACTAGCAAACACACAATCAAATCAAAAATAAGAACAAAACTAACACTATATGGCTGAAATCAGGCCCTAAATTAGGACCCAAAAAATAAAATAAGAATAACAGAAATACTGAGTAAAAATAGAAGAATAAAAATTAAAATCAAGAAGAAAAACAGAAAAGAAGGTAAAAGTGGAATACCTTGAAATCGCTCATTTTGAACTAAAATTAAGACCAGCTTCTTGGAGATAATCGGACTATAACCATCTTTAATCATGAAAGCACACGATTAAGGGTTATTATAGCCCCCTAAATCAGTAAACCCCAACTGTTAAAAACTAGGGTTCCTGGTCCGGACTTTGATCTAAAATTTGAGCTATTGGAGGAAGATTCGAGGGAAAATAAAAGGGGATTTGGGATGAGAGGGTCGTGGTGAGTCGACCCCGACTAGCCATGGCGGCCGATGCTTCGAAATCAAAGCTCTTGGAAGGAGAAAATCAAATTGAAGTACATATAAAGGCAAATGAAGTTGAACAGGTTTAGTCGCACGTGGCTAACCGCCTCGGCAGAAGTTGAAGAAGCCAAGGTACCCAAATGCTCTATAATTGAAGTTGGAAGAAAGAAGCCAGAAAAGAAAGGCCTAAAAAGGAAAAATAAAGTTGGAAGAGGTTAAGTCCCACGCGACTAGCCATTGCAGCAAAGTTTGAGGAGCCAAAAAGTTCCCCAATGTTCCGAAGAAAAGAAAAGAAAAGAATAAGAAAAAATAGAATCAAAAAGGAAAGGCACACGAAGGCGAAATAAAGTTGAAAGTTGAATTCCATCGACCAGTCATCATGACAAAGTCTGGTAAAGCCAGAGTGTCTTCAGAGTCAAAAATGCAGTCGGTATTCAAGAAGCAACCAGTTGCAAGGGCCGAGATCAAATGATCAAAAAAATCAAGGCCACAAAACCAACCACCGTTTTAAACTAACAATTGTTCTTTGTTTGAAAATTTGAAACAGGTGCAATTCAAGCAACCATGCAAGAAGCAAGTGCAACCAAAAAAAAAAAGAAATGCGCAAGTTCTCAAACAGCTTTACAGCAAGGAGCCAACCAAAAAGGGAAGTTTCCCCCAAATTCTCTCTTGCATTTTACTAAAAATGAATGAAAAATGATGATATAAAAAAAAATCCAAAATCGTGGTAGCATAGGGCCCTATTCCCTAGATATCCCGACATAACCCGTGGACCTCCCTGGCATAACCCAGAGAGTTTTTTTCTTTTATCCCGGCATAACCCATGGACCTCCCTGGCATAACCCAAGGAGCCTTTCTTTTTCTTTCAATCCCGGCATAAACCGTAGACCTCCCTAGCATAACCCAAGGAGCCTTTTTCTTCTTTCAATCCCAGCATAACCCGTGAACCTTCCTGGCATAACCCAAGGAGTCTTTTCCTTCTTTCTTATCCCGGCATAACCCGCGGATCTCTCTGGCATAACCCAAGGAGCTTTTTTTTATTTCTTATCCCGGCATAACCCACGAATCTATCTGGCATAACCCTAGGAGCCTTTTTTCTTTATTATCGCGGTATAACCCTTGAATCTCCCTGGCATAACCCAATAAACCTTTTTTTCTTTCAATCCCAACATAACCCGTGGATCTCCCTGGCATACCCAAGGAGCCTTTTTTTTTCTTTATCCCAATATAACCCGCGGACCTCATTGGCATAAACCAGGAGCTTTTTCTTTTTATCCCGGCATAACCCATGGACCTCCATCGCATAAACCAATGAGCCTTTTTTCTTTTACTCCCGACATAACCCGTGGACCTCTCCGGCATAACCCAAGGAGCCATTTTTCTTTCAATCCCGGCATAACCCGTGGACCTCTCTAGCATAACCCAAGGAGCCCTTTTTCTTTCAATCCCGGCATAACCTGTGGACCTCCCTGGCATAACCCAAGGACCCTTCTTCTTTCAATCCCTGCATAACCTGTGGACCTCTCTAGCATAACCCAAGGAGCTTTTTTCTTTCAATCCCGGCATAACCCGTGGACCTCCCTGGCATAACCTAATGAGCTTTTTCTTTCAATCCTAGCATAACCCGTGGACCTCCCTGGAATAACCCAAGGAGCCTTTTTCTTTTATCCCGGCATAACCCATGGACCTCCCTGGCATAACCCAAGGAGCCTTTCTTTTTCTTTTATCCCGGCATAATCCGTGGATCTCCCAGGCATAACCTGAGGACCTTTTTCTTTTCCGGCATAACCTGGTCATTTTCCAGCATAACCTAGTAATCCTCCCAATTTAAGGCTTCATTCCCAAGGATACACAATCCTAATTTTTATTGCTTTCAATGAAAAAGTAGTTCAGATTTGTATTGCAAAATAACTCACGAAATTTTACTAGTAAAAACTGGGGTAGAAAAATTTTATTCGTTTGTTTGTTTTGGTGTCCGAACAGGTTTTACCTCAAGGCACATGATTCGAGATGACCTAAAATGACTCTTAATCCAAAATAAAGAAAAGAAGAAAAAGACCAAAAAAAAAGAGGTAAACTCAAAATGATGAAGTGGAGAAGGATGGGGACTGCTCAAGATACGATAGAAGTCACAAGCTTCGTATGTCCCACCTTAATCCAAAGTTGAAGAAAGAACTAATACCTACAGTTGATGTGCATCAAGATTCAGATCGGAGTCCACAGCAAGAACCAGCTAAGACTAAAGATCAAGTTTCAACAGATTTATAGATAGAAATCTTGTAACTCATAGTTTATAGGCTTAGCTAAGTTTAGCTTTTTATTTTCCATTTTGGTGTAATAAGGAGCTCAACAAGTAGAAACAACAGCAACAACAGTGAAATCACAGCTCCGGGTAGTCCCAGCTACCAAAACTTCCAGAACTACACTGACTTGATTCTTTTATAGCCAAGGATATGTAGGCAACCTCTGAAGCAAGGTTCGGTCAGACTTTTTTAAAAAGTGCTTCTCATGTAGTTTCAAACGGACAAAAATCCCTCATATTGCTTACTTTATCTTCGCCTGAAAACTCTTCATATTTTCGAACAAAGAGGAGCAGTTGTAAGCACGTGATTTTTGCTCTATATGAAATAATCCCACAAAATTCAAGAAAATAGATTTTTTTCTTAATTATTTACCATTTTTAGGTATTTTTATAGATTTTTATTAAATTATTTGCATTTTTGTGCATGCTTAAGTTTTATTTAAATCATGAAAAAAGAAAAAAATATCATGCATTTTATTTAGGATTTGTTTTTATATTTTTAGATTTAATCAATAATAAATTTGCTTTATAAAAGTTCGAAAATCATAAAAAATACTTCATTTTTACACTTTTTCCTTTTATTGATTTTTGTCTTTTAATTTAGGATTAAGTAGCTTTTATAATTTTTGTAATTAGTTAATTGGTTTAATTTCACATTTTTTGGATAACCTAGAATTTTTAATTTATAGGATTTTTAATTAAAAAGAAAAGAGAAAATTAGAAAATAAAAGAAAGGAAACTGAAAAAAGAGTTTAATTTGAATTTGGGCCAAATCTATACCCAAATCTGATCCAAAACTTCCTTTGACCCAAGCCCAAATGCTTAAACCCAATTACCCACACTCCAGCCCAATTGTTTTGGCCCATTAACCCTTACCCTCATCAAAACCTAATCCCTAATGCCTTATAAAAATCAGATCATATACACATTGGAAGGGGACACCTCTGGCGGCTTCTTCCTTCTTCTTCATTTTTCCACTGATCCCCTTCTTAACAAAGAGAACAACAACTGCTCCTCTGATCCTAACCAAAAATCAATGTCCTTTTCCCTTTTTTAAAAAAAATAGGGAACAGATCGTTTTACATGGAGCTCCTTTCTCCTCTTTCTAGATTTCTTCTCAAAAATCACAGATAAATCGGACACTCCAGCTTAGCAGAACAAGAGCGCCATTTGGGGCTTATTCTTCATCAGTTCAACTTACTCAAATAAGAACATATGAAATAGTTGAACAAAATTTTTGGATTTTTCTTTTACAGAAATCATATCTAAAAAATTCCATAGACAAAAACAGAACAAGATGAACGATCAGAAAAGGAATCCGAACCTGCTGAATTGAAAAAGCTATATTTTCGAGCTATTTGCTGAGCTCCACCCCGTTTCTCTTCCTCTGTTGTTCTGTTAAAATTAGTCATCTTCTTTCGGCATTAAGGTATTATTTTCTCCAATGTAGTTATATTACTTTAAATCAGACTTCTGTTGACATTGTAGTTGATATCTTTTTTGTTATTTCTTTTTATAAAAAAAAATCATGTTAAGCTTTCCTATTGGTTCAGCCTGTTGTATCTTTAGAGGCTCCGTATACAGTGGATGTGGGTTAGAAGCTATGTATAATCATGTTTCTTTTGTTGGGCAATGAATTAGTAATTTCACTAATTATTTTATATGTATGTTTTTAAAAAGGATGATCTAAAATTTATTTATGTGGCTGGTTTTTGGAATACCGAATAAGGAAAACAAGGGGTGGCTCATGGTTTAGGAAAGGCACCCAGGTCCGCTTGACTGGAGATACCCGGTCGAGTGCCGGTCATGACCTTCGGGTTTGGGGCGTGACAAACAAACACCAGTAAACCACCCAAAACCATCTTGAATAAACCCAATTAAACTCAAAAATG
>MDKF011001709.1:0-12155 GCA_026770625.1 Nicotiana glauca | reverse complement strand
ATGAAGCATAAACAGAAGGGATTCCATCAATAGGGAAAGTCATTACCTTAGCTTTTCTCTCATATTTGTCTATAATTCTAGTTTATAAAGAAACCTCAGCAGTATTTCAAAAGTATTTGGAAGCTGGTTCTAAGAATTGAGTGGGTCTAAAGGTAGCAGTTGTTAGATTGACTCTCTGTGGATTCGACCCTGGGCATAATACTCGGATTTTATTTGCAACGTCCGCAGAATCCTATTTAGAGGATATACTTGGGCATGATCAGTGAGCATTGTGTGTTTGGTAAACAGACAAGGATAAAGTTCATCAAGAAGGCCGAGCACAAGACTAGAGACAAGTTAGATTATATACACTCTAACTTGTGGGGTCCAAACAGAGTTCCCTCCAAGAGTGGTGCCAGGTATTTTATGACTTTGATTGATGATTACTCAAGGATGGTGTAGGTGTATTTTCTGAAAACAAAAGATGAGGCATTTTCGACATTTGTTAAATGGAAGACGATGGTTGAGAGGCAGACGGAAAGAAAAGTTAGGCGTCTTCGAACTGACAATGGGTTGGAATTTTGCAATTCTGAGTTCAATAATTTCTGCAGCAGGGAGGGCATAGTGAGACACCGCACTTGTGTCGGAACACCACAACAAAATGGTATTGTAGAACGTATGAATAGAACGCTTTGTGATAGGGCACGAAGTATGCTTTCACACTCACGTGTTAGCAAAGATTTTTGGGCTGAAACAATCAATACAGCTTGTTATTTGGTCAATAGATCTCCATCCATAACTATTGAGTTGAAAACTCCTTTTGAGGTATGGTCCAGTTTGCCTGCTGATTATTCAAATTTAAAGATATTTGGTTGTCCTGCTTATGCTCATGTGAGGGATGGAAAACTTGAGCCGAGGACAAAAAAGTGCATATTTCTAGGGTATGCAACTGGAGTGAAAGGTTATAATTTGTGGTGCACAGATCAAAAGACTCCAGGGCTAATTATCAGTAGGGATGTAACATTCAATGAATCTGTCTCACTGGACTGTCAGAGGGAGAAGACAATATCAGAAACAGATCGTGGTGTCAGTGACCGCATAGAGCTAGAAATTGAATCTTCACTAGCTCAGCCCAGTAGTTCTAAAGTAGAGGAAGTGGAGGAGGTGCAAAACATTGATCAAGATGATAATGTTGATGCACCTGAGCAACAACAACCATATAGCATTGCAACAGGTAGAGAGAAGAGAGTGATCAACCGACCGCAAAGGTTTGCAAACGTAGTTGATGGGAATCTTCTTGGGCATACGAATCCAACGGGATTTGCTTTGGCAGTTGCAGAGACCGTTGATGCGTTTGAGTGTTATAGCTATCTAGAAGCTATTCCGAGTATAGAACCAAATCGACAGATTAGTACTACGGCTAAAGAGATTGAGTCTCTTAACAAGTTTAAGTATTTCCTAGACTTGGTTGATGTATGCGAAAATGGATAGAGCCCTTGCGAGGGTTGAGGGCAAGGTAGAGAGACGTTGTTCCTGTTGATGAAGAGAATTCAAGCCAAGGGGAAGATTTGTTATTTGTGGCTTGAATTATTTCCTTGTATTTTTAGGAAACTCATAGTCCCTATAGGTTTAGGAAAACCCATTGTCCTAATAGATTTGGAAAAGAAAAACTTATAGTCCTTGTCAAATTGGGAAATTTTTCTCATATATATGTGGGACCTTTTGGGATCTATATATAGGGGTTGTAGTTGGGGATTCTATAGATTGTATTGTGATTTTCTTCTCATTCATAGTGGAAAACTCTCTCTGCTTTTGCCCCGAGGATTAGGCTTGGCTGAACCTCGTTAAATCCTTGTGTTGATTTTTCTTCTCTATTTGCTTTGTGTGTGATTGTGTGCTAGTTAACCCACGATATTTAGCAACAGTAACGAATAAAGATATTTGCCCGTCAAGTTTCAATGAACAATTATATGAAGTTATCTATTATGTGATATGATAATGTAAAAATTTCTCATTTGACTTTAATAATTTTATTTCCATCTGAAATATTAGAGCTACTATATACATTCTAATAATTGCAATTTAACTTTGAACTCAAGAAAAAATTTATGTTACCTAATAATGTATTTTTTTTAATATTATTAGTATATAATAAATATAACAAAAGAAAAGATGAATCTTAATATAAATCGAGAACTTGTAAAGGTTGATGGTCTTTTGGCCCAAAAATGGTGTCAATAATCTATATTTCTTACACGTCTCTTAGAAGACTAATGGAAGACTGAAAAATAATTAATATTGACAAAAATAGTTTAAGAAACTGTTAGAATCAATCAATGCACTATTTGACTGAAACTCAATCGAACATTTTCTTTTCTCTAAAAAAGTGAACATTGTTCTAACACGAAGAAAATAAATGAAGAAAATCAACTTGAAATAGAAGAATAGTATAATTATGGCGTAAAATGGATTTTAATTTATACAGTAAGGATTATCATGCAATGTGGTGTGCCGTCTAGGATTGCTACGGAGTAATAAGTACTCATTTATCATTAACCATATATCACGGGCTTGAGCCATTAGTATGAAGTCGACTTAGTCAGGAAGCGATTTATCCCCAATATGAGATTTTTATGATGGGGGTTCGAATTTAGTGAGACTCCAATATAGATACCGGATACCAGGTGAGAATCAAAGAATTCACTGAATATGGTGTTGAATAAGATTTGTGTACTTTTCAAGAATATATATATCCTGACAAAAAATAACATGAATACTATATTCATTTTTCTCTTTTTGCATACGCTGCTGTCAATCAATAGATTCAAAAATTAATGAAAATATTAAATTAAGATGAACTTATTGCATTAAAACTACATTTGCTCGGCCAACACCACCTCACCCTCCCCCAATACAACACACAAGAAGTACAAAAATGCAGCCATAACTACACCTTAATTCAAAGTAAGTTGAAGTCGGTTATATAAATGTTCATTATCGTTTATGTCACTATATTTAGACCCCAAAAAAAAAGGCAATTAAAAAATATGATGTAGAAATATCAAGATAGAATTGTTGCTTGAGACTGAGTCTTTGAATTCTCATCCCATGCCAAAAGCAGAAATTTCTTTTTGATTGCAAGAGCTACTGAGATGTCAATTCGAAAGTATCAAAATCCAATTAGGGGATAAAAAAAAATAGAGACTTGTTTTAAGGCTATTTTGACTAGTTAATTGACTTGAATTCGGGGGCGGCCTAAGGGTAAGGCAAATGAAGTCATTGCTTTAGACCCCCGAAATAAGGGCCCCAATTTAAGTACTTTGTATTACATATATTTTATGTAATTATTATTAATATATTTTAAAAGTTTTAATTAAAGTTATACAATTAACTGATAAATAACGATAAATTTCTCTCTTATTTAATTAAATGATCAACATTATCAAATCTAGTTTTTTCTCCTTTATGTACACTCATATAATTTTTTTTATGTTTCTAATGATTTCACTTTTTAGTTTTAACTCAATTTCTGTGTATTGGCTATTTCTTTTCACCATAGTTTATTAATCTCCATCTATTAGAAAGCAATTATTTTTTGTTCCTCTTTACAAGAGAAATTCTCAAATACAATGGGGCACAAGATTTGAAAGTCAGACAAATTATCGCCATATCCTTTCTACCTTCTTCCACTTAATTAATTACATATTTTTATTTACGATAGAGTTTCAAGCTATGACGTGCACCTAATTCACACGATTACGTGTTGTGAAGTTGTCACTAATCTAAAGTCCTAGGAATTTGCTTTGTATCTCATTATTATATGAATTTTACAAAAATATATAAGAGTCTTTTAATATATTTTAAAGAAACTTTAAATTTGCTCAGGGTTTACTTGACGTATTTTTCGAAAGACTACAACACTTTTTTAATTTTTTACTCAATTAAGTAAAATAAAAAACCTTCTGTACGGATTACGACTAAGATTAGCAAAAGTTACACTTACTTGATCAATTATCTAATTAATATTAGGGGGTAATTTGGTTCAATGCATTATGTAGAATTTACTTGAGCAAATAAAGATGAGATTTTTTCATAAAGCACCATCTTTTTGGTCTAATTAGCCATTTATAGATATCCTTTGCTATATTACGTGTTATAGATACCTTTTATGTTTTTATACAATGTATTTTATGTATTTAAGTTGTTGTATTCATTAATACAACAAAAAATATAGGCGTAAAATCTGGAATTCCAACTAAGTTTGACATGTATTTAGCTGTATTCAAGTGACATTAACATTAAATACAGTAATGTATCTGCACTAAAAACGGAAGGAAATAAAATCACATGATATTCTCCTAATATAACTCAACGAACTAAAACGATCCCTCATTAATCTGTATTTGAAAGATATATAATAAAGATTATAGCTGAATAAAGAGAAATACATATGAATAATACAGTTGAATACAACAAAATACACCTTAATTCATCCGAATAAAATACTTGAATACAACAAAAATACAATTGAATACAACTGAATAAACTCTTGTATGCATTAAAATACAACTAACTTCTGCTGAATAAAATAACTGAATATAACTGAATACAGTTGTATAAAACACTTGAATACAACTAACCACTATTGAATAAAATAGTTAAATACAACTGATTAAACCCGAATACAAGTGAATACAGCTAAAGAATACATTCGAATACAACTTAATATAAATAGGCGAAAGAAATAGCGAAAAGGATAAGAAATCATTTACTGTTTCTACTTCATCCTTCATGTCAATTCTATTACATCTTAAAGCCGTTCTGGAACTGGGATTAGATTAAGAGGTGAAGATTATATTAAGAATTGAAGAGAAGCAAAATGCCATGCTAACTGGTTTAAGTCCGCAGAAAATTGAGAATTTAGGTAAGAAATTAGGGTTTGTGGGAGAAGAGAGTCTGGTTGTATACAAGCAGAGAGAGATTGTATTGGGGTTTGCAGATACGCGGTAATTATGTGAGAGAAAATACAAAAAGGAAGAGAGAAAAATAATAGTTAGCATATATGGTGCCTTAATTGTAGGTTGTAACTATATTTAGATTTTTTGCTATAAAGGATAAAAGGTATTTATAGAATATAATATTTTAAAATGGTATTTATTATTGATAAATAGGGTACTAACATTTTGTACAAGGCGTAAAATTTTCAACACGTTAAAACTTAAATTAGTTAATTATGAAATGCCACAACTGGAAAATTTTGGGTTAGAAAAATTTGGGCTCCATCTCCCATGGGCCTTTTTATTAAGCAGATTTCAGACAACCTTATTGGGCTCATTATATTATCCAATAATTGGTAAAATAACATGGGCTAGTTAATTTTCGGATTGATTATTAAAAAATAGCCAATGTTTGTAAAGTTATTAGAAAAAGTCATTATTTTGCTGAAAAACGAAAAGTTCAAGCATAATATGCTGGATTATGGAGTTCATGCGTATAAACTTCCAGCATATTATGTTGGAACTCCAACACGAAAGTTCTCACATAATATTCGAGATTATGGAGCTTCTGCATGTAAACTTCTAGCATAGTATGATAAAATTCCAGTACATTATGCTGGAGGTTCTTAAGAGTATTTTTGTTTAGATTTTATCTTTACATGAAAAGTGATTAAATTTCGATTACTTTTGAAATTATAGTTATGTATCAATTACATATTATAAATGTGACTATTTCTGATTTATTTTTTCCCCAATAATGGAAGAGTAGAGAATGATCACACATACTACAAAATATTAGATATAAATTAAGTGAAATGAATTATATTATTTGGTTAATTCAAATAAAATTAGATAATTAATATATAATGCGATTGGGTGATAAAAATACAAATGCAGTATTGATTAAACAACTTTCCCTTAGCAACGCAGCTCAACTGCTCAAGGGAAGTGAAAATGGTAAAAATAATAATAATAATTATTACTATTATTTGAATTAGGTGGAGAGAATAATAATATAAATAAGAAAATTGTGGAGTTCCACTAATTTTTTATTCTTTTTGTAGCTTTCCTTGGGTATTTATTTTTTGGAATCCAAAATAAGAAATCATTTTCCAACTCTTAACCTTTCTTTCCACTTATGCTTGCCCTTTTCATTTCCTTCCCTTTCTTGTTTACTTACATTTTTTAATTTTTTTAAATTTGGTGAAATCAAATCTAATACTACAATTTGATGACCTCAAGAATTAATAGACAAGTGAAAATGAACTAAAGGCATTATATTAAGCTAATTTTAGAATAATTTTGGATTTGGAGAGTGAAAACTAAAAGCATCATAGTGTAAAAGAATATTGTGATGAGTTCAACTGCTAAATTCTTGCCAAAAAAATAGTTAGGTTTTATGACCTCATCCATACAAAAAAGAAAGCTAAAAGGAACACTCAAAACCTCAATTAATTACACAATCAGTAATTACAAGCATGGATTATGACCTCATCCATACAAAAAGGAAGCAAAAAGAAAGAAAAAAAAAAAGAAAAAAAAAGAAACTTAACTATACAATAAGAAGGAGGAAGAAGAGAAAACAAAGAAAAAGGCATCTCGGTGCACAGACATCTAGTGTTCATGCGGGGTTTGGAAAAAGGCTATAATTCAAGGATTGTAATGTTGACAGTATACCTAATGCAAGCATCAGTGACTGCTTTTACGACTCGAACCGGTTACCGTGACGCATATAAGTCACATGAAAATAACTTTATCGTTACTCCAAGATTCCCCTCCTAAAAAAAATGCCAGATATCACATAACAACGTCTCAAGTTCAAGCCTTGACAATGAAAAAACTCCTAATAAACAGCTCCTCTTTAGTGACCTACGAGCGTGAATCTGAATTAATCGAACTAGTAAATATAAGATACCAAATGAAAAGGAAATGATAAAAAATAGAGCATTTTGAAAACTTTAGGATCTATCCATCATTTCTGGAACTTCAGGGCTCTCTATGATACTTTCTAAAGATGGTTTCCATCCACAAGAAACTTTCCCTCTGCTTCTTTCAATTTCTCCCAAAAAATTCTCCAAATTTTTCCCTTCTTTAAATTTCAACTGAAGTAATAGCCATTCCAATTCTTCTTTAGTCAAAACTATTTTCAATCTCATATTAGTTTTGCTCTTTTCCATACCAATATCTTCTTCCTTTGAAAAATCCCCTGTTTTTTCCTCTATTTCTTGTTTTTGCATCTTTAATTCCACTGTATTTTCCCTCTGTAAACATGTCTCTATACAATTTCCCATGATTTTAATAGTGATTTTGTTGTTTCTGAAATGTGGAAAAATTGGTTTGTGGGAGGGAGGAGGAGGAGAAGCCTAATTAATAATTTTAAGAGAGAAAGGAGAGAAGTGTTAACTAGATTGCATGTGAGAGTGGGTGAAGAGACTTTTTATAGATGTTGAATTGAACTATTAAAAAATATTTGGATTAGGTAATTGCAGCTGTTATTGATTTTACTTTTCATGATTGATAGATTTTTCCAAAGTTACCGATAAGTGTTGCGATGGACAGTGGCGGAGTCAGTATTTCTATTAAAGGGAGTCAAAATATAAAAAACAAACTCATTAAGAAGTCAAGGGGTGTCATTATATAATATATATACATATTTTTAAAAAAATTACCTAGCTAAACAGTGTAATTTTCCGACGAGGGGGTGTCGGTTGACACCCCTTGGGTGCATGTGGCTCCGCCTCTGGTGGCGGAATTGTAAGTAATCATTTATCTTTAATAAGAGGTCTCAGTTTCGAGTATTGGATATAAAATTTCCTTTGTTAGGGAGCGCTTTACCTTCCAGTATGGGACAGTCCGGCGCGAATATAGATTTAATCGGACTTTAATGCAGGTATCGGCCACGGGTGGGAAGATAATTTTTTTTCAAGTTTGTCCTTAAATAGTACTCCCTCCGTTCTAATTTATGTGAACCTGTTTGACTGGGCACGAAGTTTAAGAAAAAATGAAATTTTTTAGAATTTGTGGTCCTAAACAAGTCAAAAAGGGCCCCAGAGTATTTATGTGGTTATAAAAGCTTCTCATTAAGGGTAGAATTATAAGTTTAAGCTAAATTGTTTCCAAATTTAGAAAGGGGTCATTTTTTTTAACGGGCCAAAAAGGAAATAAGTTCACATAAACTGAAACGGGATAGTAATATTTACTGAATTTCATTCGCTAAGAAAGTAAATCGGCTCTTCCTCGGACCCTGCACGAACGCAGAATATTTTGTTCACCGAACTGCTTTTTTCTAAGAAACTAATTTTGCAATGGTATTTGTAAATATTGAATTTCAGTATTTTATAGAAAATTTTATTTGAGGAATTTTTTTTTTACTCTACAAAACATTCAAATATTCTTTTTAAATTTAAATCATATATTGTGTAAAACTCTTAAATACTTATTAGAGCTATAATTTTGTATTTGTTCTCTCTAATCACGAGAGTATATTAGCGTAGTACGAATTCTCTATAGGAAGAAAAAAAACTATTTAAAAAAGTTTCTTTGAAAGAAAATTTTATTTCAATTTTGGAATTATGCATGTGTATTTGTCTGTTTTTTCAATTTCACCATTCTCGTGTTGAATAATAGATAAATTAATAAACCCGTGACCTACAGCGATTTAATTAGTCGTAAATAGATTTCAAAATTAGTACAACTAGCATTTGGTATATTTTTTTATTTTTTTCTTCAATCAAGTATTTAATTGGTCGAAAAAGAATTTTAAAAAAGAGATTAGGCAGGAGAATATGTCGGTCCTGAATTTCATGGAAAGAGACTATTGTTAATCCAAGATTCTATTATTCTTTCAATTTTCATATTTCAATAGCTAGAACAGTATACAGTCAAATATTTCTATAACAATTTTGTTTGTTCAGATATTTTTAGATGTTATACTGAATTGTTATTATAGAAAACATATATTATAATAGACCATAAAATTTGGTTCCGAAAAAATTTGACTTTTATAATGAAATGATATTTATAATTGTTATACAGAGGTCTGACAATATAACCGATCAAACTTTCACCTAATGCAAATTTGTAATGTGTTTGCCTCAAAATTTATATACTCTGAATATGTTTATCCTCACGCTGATTTTACTTATTTATTTGCTAGTAAATTACTAAAATAAGATGCTCATATCGCGATACGATCTACGACGATAATCAATCCGGAATGACCATTCTTTCATCTAAGGATGCTCAACTATTATACCGTTTATTCAGGTATGATAGAGATGCTTTACCCATGCAGTTAGGGGCAGAGTTAGAGTTTCGGTAACAGGTTCGGTCAAATCTAATAGTTTTAGTGCAAACTTTATATGTGTATTAAGAAAATTGTTGAATAATTATAAATTCTTACTTTGGAATCCAGTAACATATTTAACGATGTTAATAATCCTAATGCTAATGCATATAAATTATATAAGAAAAAGAAACTCAAGTCCTTAAAAAGTGTTTCTCCCTATAATTAACTTGATATTGCATATTGGAAGTCAAATTAGTCTTTCGAAGATCTTGTTAGTGGGGTTAAATTGTTTGTCTAGTGTTACCTTCTTTTGATTTTAACACTTTAGGTTATAAAGGTTAGGGTGTCAATAAATATTTAAAAAATGACTAAACCGATTGAATTATACAGCACGTAGTAGGTTTTATTTGAATCTATAATCATATCGATAATTATAGTATAATTTTTTAAATTTTATGAAAACAAACTTAAAAAATACCGAACCGTACCGAATAAATTTACTTGTAAAATATACTTATATATTAAGTTTAAAAATAATAAAGTATTGAATTTTTCCTTGGGCCTTGGAATTATGAAAACGGTTACAAGACAATAAGTAATTAAACTCAAAATCCTAATTCTCAAACTTATTATACTACTCCTATTAAAACTAAATTACTTCCAGCATTTTCACTAGCAAGACACAAGGTATTCTAGCGATTATGAGTAGCAAACTATAATGTATTCAATATATTTTTTCATATAATTTTAATTTATATTTTTAAATATTTAATCTTCTATATACTTTATTCTCGAGTCCAAGCTTGCTTAATATCTTTCAACTCGTGTGACTTATGTTTTCTTTGTCTTTACTTAGTTTCTTTTACACTTGATGGATCTATACTCTGACCATCTTCCATGTTTTCTTAACTCATCACCTTTTAAATAGTAAAAAGGTATAGAGAGTTTTCCTAAGTCCTATAAAAGTATGTATGTTATTGCATTCTGCTTTTACTAGTGCTTTTAAATGACATTTAAAAGAATACCAAAGATTAATCGAACTGTATCGATACCGAAGAGAAACTGATATGATTTGTACGGTTTCTAAAAGTTTAATTTTGATTATACATAATTGAATAGAATAATCGAAAAATTAATATAGTACAAACTTTATAAAATAACCGACTGAACCGAACCATTGACACCCCTAATAAATGTCATACTTTACCTTTAGTTAAATCCATGATTGAAGTGAATAAACAGTAAACATTATTGACATTTTGTGGAAATACAAAAAGTAGAAAAAACGTTAGGTCCTGGGTTCGAGTCACACTAGAGGGGAAGTGTGAAAACACTATAGATCCTCCTAATTTGGGATGAGTTTAAAAAAAAATAGAGAAAAGGAAAAAGACTTATATCATAACTTATAAAAAGACATCATTCAATGCTGCATGTGACTGACCCCAACATCTTTGGCAAAATTGGTGGTCTATTATCTAGTCCCACACATCATAGGACCCAACAAATTGAATTGGAGCGTCTTTAAGTGCCAACAAGGTCACATATTCTGTTTTTTCTTTGTAAGAGTATTATTCGGGTCAATTTGTATGTATTTCAATTATTTTATCAGGTACCTACTGTTTTTCATTAGATATCAGGTAATTATATTCGTTAAAACTTAGATAGATAAAAAGAAATTATTTAGCATTTTTTATTTCTATTAAGCTAGCGTTTCGTCATAAATTTTTTTATTTGCTTTTTGAAACCTGATTTGGGTGAAGTTTGGCTAGAAGATAAAATTTTGGTTGGACATCATTTTTCAAAGCATATTTCACTTGTTTATTTAAAAAAAATATATTAAACGTGACTAATACCCTAAGTTCTAAAAACTATCAAAAATACCCAACAATACGAAACAAATAAATTTGTTAATCCTGTATATACAAAACCTTCATCGATATCATTCATTATCATTATCACAAACCATAGTCCTAAATACATATAAGTTTGGCATAAAATCATCATTTTTATAATGAACTACGTACTACACTATCCTAAACTATAACATGATATTTTAATATCAATTGTTAATTGCACAATCACTAGCTACTACAATTCATCAAATTGCAATAATATTACAAGATCCATCAGTTCAAAAAAAAATGATAGTAACTAGCTGGTGGGTTAGTTGGGTCATAATAGATTGTGCCATTTTTTGTAAAATATAAAAGTTTGGGATAATTTTTAAAATTGATAAAAAACACAAAGGTAATATTTTGAGCAAAATCAGGTGTAGAGTTAGTTTAGATATTTAAAAAATTTATTTTTAAAATTTGCCAAAATATGGATAAAATCTATAAATGTCACGACCCATTTTTCATAATAGGTCATGATGGCGCCCGACACCATTGTCAGGCCAGCCAATGTGGAAATATAATTAAGTTCTCATTTACTTTTACCAAAAATAAGTATAACAGTTTCTCAAATTAGAGTTAAGACCAGAAGTGATCAATAATGTATCAAAATGATTATACAATCCAAAAATAAATGTCTACTAATGTGTGTGCCAAGACCTGGTGTCACAAGTAATAGACGACTAGTAGAATATATAAAAGAATAACTCTATCCTACTGTCTGAGATAGAATAGACAACAAAAGTAAGAAAAGACTCCATCTGGCTGCTGAACAACATAGGAAGGGAGCAGCTCACCGTGGAAGTCTCGGTCTGCGAATCAGGGGCGTGCACCAGACTGATAGCCAGATATACCTGCCTCAGATGATGTATAATTAAGTACAGAAGTGTAGTATGAGTACATAAACAATATGTACCTGTGAGTACGTGATTTTTGCTCTCACGACAACAACTCCCAAAAGTATAAAATAAATAGTTTTGTTATCGCATTTGAATGGAT
>MDKF010542373.1:0-17739 GCA_026770625.1 Nicotiana glauca | reverse complement strand
TTAGAACAACTAAGCATGCTTTTCTAGCTAACACAATCTATAATTTCAAATAAAATACAGTAGATAAGAAAGAAATCTCAGTCTAAATCTTTAAAGTAAAACCGGATTTTTCAACAATTAGCTCAAGTACGCGCTCGTCACCTCACGTACAAGCCATTCAATTACCATATATCATATCCTAAGAGGAAAGGTCCCCCACACAAGGTTACACAAGCCACTTACCTCGAACCGGCACAAAAATCAACTTGAAACCACGCATTTGCCACGAGTATCCCACTCCAAATGGCCCAAATCTATTCAATTCAATTTCATATAGTAAGTAACATCTCAAGCAATTAATTCTACTATTTAATTTAAAGCTAAGATGTGAATTTAGGTAAAATGACCAAAACGCCCCTCAGACCAATATCTCGGAATCGGATAAATTTTATATTTTCAGAACCCTCATACTCTCACGAGTATAGCCATATAAAAATTTCTCAAATCGGAGGTCAAACACCCAATCAAAACTCAATAACTTAGTCCATGAAGTTTTATCCTTTTTTCATTTAAAAGTCCGAAATTAGGGAGGAATTCGTGATTAGATTAGTGGGTTTTAAGCATAAGAGAGTAGAGAATTGCTACCCGATCGTTGCCCTAGAAAATCCTTCAAACTTTCTCCCACATCGGAGCTCCCAAGCTTGTGTTTTGCTAAAAATGGCTAACCCTCAGTTTTGAAATATTTGTAATTGCCCAGATATTTGTTCAGTGCGATCGCGTGAAATCGAACACGATCGCGAAGGGTAGATTTTTAAAGGTTCAAAATTTTGTCTGTGCGAACGCGGGAGGGCAATTGCGATCTCGAAGAAGGGAAAAGAGAACCTCCGCGATCAACGAAAGAGATAATGCGATCGCGTAGAACAAAAATATCACCCTCCGAATTTGCACTGTGCGATCGCATAAGGGAAGATGTGGTCGCAGAGAAGAACGGTCTGCAACAGACCTGGGCAAAAACCTGCAACTTTTTACAACTCAAAATTGCTCCGTTGAGCACCCGAAATACGCCCGAGGCCCCTGGGATCTCAACCAAACCTACGGACATATCCCATAACATCATTCAAACTTGTACCAACCCTTAAACCACCAAAAACAACGTTGGAAACTCGAATACCACTGATTTAAGCCTAAGAACATCAAATTCTAACAAAACACGCTTTCGATAAAAAATCAAACCAAACCTCATCCGAATGACCTGAAATTTTACACAGGCATCAAATATGACATGACGGAGCTACTGCAACTTTCGGAATTCCATTCCGATCCTCGGATCAAATTCTCACTATCGGACTGGAAACTTAAAGAATTCAAACTTTGGCATTTCAAGCCTAAATCAGCCATGGACCTCAAAAATACATTCCGAATACGCTCCCAACCCCGAAATCACATAACATATCTAATTGAGCTATTGGATTTCCATTCCGAGGCCGTCTTCACACTGTTCTAAGTACGGGCAACTTTCTAACACTTTAGCTCTCATTTAGGAACTAAGTGTCCCAAAACTCTCCATAACTCAAAACCGAAAATCCCGACAATTCAAATAAGCATAAATAGATTTGGGGAAAGCAGTTAATAGGGGATCGGGGCGTTAATTCTTAAGACGACCAGCCGGGTCGTCACATCCTCCTACAGTTAAATTCGTTCATCCTCGAACGCGCATAAAGACATACCTGAAGTAGTAAAGAGACTAGGGTAACTGCTACGCATATCCTGCTCGGTCTCCCAGGTCGCCTCCTCGGTAGGCTGACCCCGCCACCAATCTTTTACTAACGCAATGTTCTTTGACCTCAACTTTCTGATCTACATGTCCAGTATAAACACTGACTCCTCAACATAGGATAGATCCTTGTCCAACTGGACTGAACTAAAATCCTACACATGCGACGGGTCACTGTGATACCTCCGGAGCATCGAAACATGAAATATCGGATGAACCTCGGCCAAACTAGGAGGTAAGGCAAGCTCATAAGCAACCTCCCCAACTCGCCTCAAAATCTCAAAAAGGCCAATGAACCTCGGACTCAACTTCCCTTTCTTTCCAAACCTCATGACGCCTTTCATAGGCGAAACCCGAAGCAGGATCCGCCCTCCGACCATATATAAAACATCACGAACCTTGCTGTTCGCGTAGCTCTTCTATCTGGACTGGGATGTACGGTGTCTATCCTAAATCATATTAACCTTCTCCAATGCGTCCTAAACCAACTCTGTGCCCAATAGTCTGCCCTCACCCGGCTCAAACCAGCCTACCGGAGATCTACACCTCCTACCATATAAAGCCTCATACGGCACCATCTGAATGCTGGACTGATAATTGTTGTTGTAAGCAAACTCCGCCAATGGCAAGAACTGATCCCAAGACCCTCCAAACTCAATCACACACACATGGAACATATCCTCAAGAATCTGAATCATGCGCTCGGACTATCCGTCCGTCTGGGGTTGAAATGTTGTGCTCAACTCCACTCGAGTACCTAGCTCCTACTGCATGGCTCTCCACAACTGCGATGTAAACTGAGTACCTCTATCTGAAATAATAGAAACTGGAATACCATGCAGACGGATGATCTCCCAGATATAAATATCTGCTAACCGCTCTGATGAATAAGTGGTACACATAGGAATGAAAGAAGCAGACTTGGTCAGCCGATCCACAATGACCCAAACGGCATCAAACTTCTTCAAGGTCCGTGGGAGACCAGATACAAAGTCCATGGTGATGCACTCCCATTTCCACTCCAGCATCTCTATCTGCTGAAGTAACCCACCCGGTCGCTCGTGCTCGTACTTCACCTGTTGGTAGTTGAGGCATCTAGACACATGCCCAACTATATCCTTCTTCATCTGCCTGCACCAATAGTGCTATCTCAAGTCCTGATACATCTTCGCGTCACCCGTATGGATGGAATACCGCGAACTATGGGACTCTGCTAAAATAAACTCTTGAAGCTCATCAACATTGGGCACACAAATCCGACCCTACATCCTCAATACCCCGTCATCTCCAATGGTCACATATTTGGCATCACCACGCTGAACCTTGTCCTTAAGGACAATCAAATAAGGTTCATCATATTGTCGCTCCCTGATACGATCAAATAAGGAAGACCGGGAAACCACACAAGCTAGAACCCGACTGGGCTCTGAAAGATCTAATCTCACAAACTTGCTGGCTAAGGCCTGAACATACATCGCCATAGGCCTTTCTGAAGCTGGTAAATAGGCCAAACTCCCCAAACTCTCCGCCCGACGACTCAAGGCATCTGCCACTACATTGGCCTTGCCCGGGTGATACAGAATAGTAATATCATAATCCTTCATCAACTCTAACCACCTCCTATTATGCATATTTAGATCCTTTTGCTTGAACAAGTGCTGCAAACTCTGATGGTCAGTATAGATCTCACAAGGCACACCATACAAATAATGACGCCAGATCTTCAAGGCATGAAAAATAGCAGCTAGCTCAAGGTCGTGGATAGGGTAATTCTTCTTATGTATCTTCAACTGTCTGGACGCGTATGCAATCAACCTACCATTCTGCATCAACACCGCTCCGAGGCCAACCCTCGAGGCATCACAATAGATAGTATAAGACCTCGAACCGGTAGGCAATATCAAAATTGGTGTTGTAGTCAAAGCTATCTTGAGCTTCTGAAAGCTCGACTCACACTCCTATGTCCACTGAAATGGGGCACCCTTCTGAGTCAATATTGTCATAGGGGCCGCAATCGATGAAAATCCCTCTACAAAACTACGTTAATAGTCTGCCAAACCAAGGAAACTACGAATCTATGTAGCTGAAGACAGCCTGGGCCAACTCTGCACGACCTCTATCTTCCTCGGATCCACCCGAATGCCCTCACTCGAAACCACGTGGCCTAAGAATGCCACAGAACTCAACCAAAACTCACATTTTGAGAAATTTGCATATAACTTCTTCTCTCTCAGGGTCTGAAGCACGGTCCTCATGTGCTGCTCATGATCTTCCCGAATCCGGGAATATACCAAAATATCATCAATAAGAAAAATAACAAACGAGTCGATATATGGCCTAAACACATTGTGTATCAAATGCATAAAAGCTGCTGGGGCATTGGTCAACCCAAATGACATAACAAGGAACTCGTAATGGCACCGAGTCCTAAAGGCATTCTTCGGGATATCTGACTCCCGAATCTTCAACTAATGGTAACCTGAGCACAAGTCAATCTTAGAAAATACATGTGCGCCCTGAACCTTGTTCAACTAGCAATAATCAATACATATATGCATGGAACCATCATTTTTCTTCACAGACAAGACAGGAGCACCCTACGGTGAAACACTGGGGCGAATAAAACCCTTATCAAGCAATTCCTACAATTGATCCTTCAACTCCTTCACATAGGAGGAGCCATAAGATACGGAGGAATAGAAATGGGTTGAGTGCCCGGTAACAGATCAATGCTAAAACCAATGTCTTTATCAAGCGGCATGCCCAGAAGATCAGCTGGAAACATATCGGGATAATCCCGTACCACTGGGACTGAATCAACAGAAGGGGTATCAGCACTGACGTCTCTCACATAAGCTAACACCTAAGGAAAGAGATAACTCTACTAGAAGTGTGATCTAAAGTACCACTCTACTCAATACGCGGAATACCTAGTATAGCCAGCATCACGGTCTTGGCATGACAATCAAGAATAGAAAAATGGGGCGACAACCAATCTATGATCAAGATAATATCAAAATCAACCATACCGAGTAACAATAAATCCGTTATGGTCTCAAAACCACGAATAGTAACCAGACACAACCGATAAACACGGTCCATAACAAGAGAATCCCCCACAGGAGTAGAAACATAAACGGGGGAACTCAAAGAATCTCGAGGTACACCCAAATATGGAGCGAAGTAAGAAGACACATAATAATAAGTAGAGCCCTGATCGAATAGAACTGATGCCTCTCTGTGACAAACCAGTATAATACCTTTAATGATGGAGTCGGAGGCAACAACCTCGGTACGAGCAGGAATAGCATAATATCTGGTCCGGCCCCTCTCTCGAGGGCAACTTCTATCTCCCCGACCTTTGCCCCAAGCCGGTTAGGCAGATGGGGTAGCAGCTGGAGCTGTGAGCATGGCCTGAGAACTCTGAGAAGTACGTTGTGGCTGAGCAGTCTATGAAGATGCACCTCTACCAAGTGTAGGGCAGTCCCTAACAAAAACAAGCTCTGGGAGGATGCGGTGGCTGTGACTGGCTAGGGCCGGGTCTGCTGGACTGACCTCTGGAAGCACCCCGCACAGGAGGGGCGCTAGAAATTGGAGGTGCATAGTAAGGCTCCGGAGGTATAGGCGGAGCTGGAGCACTACTGGCTGCTGAAAGAGCTGAATGAACGGGTGACCCACATAACCTCTACCATGATGACCTGCTACTGGGGTACGGGCACCAGAGTAGTGACCCGACTCTCAAGACCTCTTGGCCTCCCTCTCCCCTCGCTCCCTGGCGAGCATACCCTCGATCCTCCTAGCAGTGCTCACTACCTGCTGGTAAGGAATGTCTATATCCAACTCTCGAGCCATGATAGATGTGATGGGTGGGATAAGACCCTCAAATGAACCTGCTAACTCTATCACGGAGTATAGCAACCAAGGCCGGTGCATGCTTGGCCAACCTGGTATAGCGGATAGCATACTCCAAAACGATCATAGAACCCTGGCGCAAATGCTCAAACTCTGCGCGCCATGCGTCCCTGAGGCTCTAAGGGACAAACTCTCTCATGAACATATCTAAGAACTAGGTCCAGGCCAGTGAGGCAGCCTCGGCTAGACTGTCTATCTCATAAGTATGCCACCAATCATAGGCGGCTCCTCGAAGGCAGTGAAGGAAACCTCGCTAGACTCCACTATACCTATAATGCGAAGAATACGGTGACACTGCTGTAGAAATCCCAAGGCATCCTCTAATGCTAATCCACTGAATACTGGTGGATCATACTTCTTGAACCTCTCAAGTCTCCACTGCTCGTTCTCTGAAGTAGCTGACCCGTCCTCGGGCTGAACTGGCACTGCAGGCGGTGCAGGAATAATCTCGGGAGCCTGCTCAACATGCACTCACTGCTCAGGAGTGTGGAAGGCTGGAGTCTGTGCTACTCCCCCAGCTTGGGATTTGGCTGCAGCAAGGGAAAACAACCCTGCCTGAGCCAAGGTGGTATGCATAATCAAGAACTGAGCAGACGGGCTGGAGTAGTAGTGGTAGTAGTAGGCATGCTAGGTGCTGGGCTCCGGCTGGATCTTTTGGTGGTGCCTCATGAGGCAGCTCGCGCAGGTGCTCTGGCTGCACCACGTGTGCGTCCTCGACCTCTACCCCGGACCCGGCCTCTGGCGGCTGTAGTAGGGTGAGCGGGTGCCTGATCATCCTGGTGCGTGTCCTCGCCATCTGTGAGAGAATAGAAGACAGAAGTTTACAATTTGTGATGTCAAAATATCGCACGACAAGGAAATCAAATGAAGCTGAAATTTTCCTAACATTTACATAGACTCTCGTAGATAAGTACAGACGTCTCCGTACCGATCGGCGAGACTCAAACAAACCGGCCTGTGTTATGGGACTCTTATGAACCTAGAGCTCCGATACCAACTTGTCATGACCCCAATTCGCCCTCCGTGAACATGTCGTGATGGAACCTAGTCCCTACGACTAGGTAAGACTAACAAATGAGGAAACAACATAACTTGCGAAAAAATGATTAAATTAAACGAAACTAGAAGGGTAACGGTATATAAATGCCGCTCGGCAAATACAACCCAATGGCGCGGAAGTCTAAAATATCATCCCAAAACTCGGAAACTCACGGGAACACAAGCTAACGGAAAGTAATACATGGCTCTAACTCCAGAATGTCTAAAGCAAAAGTATGAAAGGAAAAGCTAACTACTAAAGCTAGAATAAGATAGAGACTCCTAGTCTACGGACGCGGCAGATGTACCTCGAAGTCTCTGCTAGATCTCTCCGCCTCGAGAGTGATATGCCTGGGATGAAGTACCTAGATCTATAGATGAAAAACATGCACAGAAGGGGCATGAGTACACCACAACGGTACTTAGTAAGTGCCAAGCCTAACCTCGGTTGGGTAGTGACGAGGAAGGTCAGGGCCCTACTCAGAATAATAATAATAATAAGTCTTGCAACAGTGTGAAATGAACAGAAATAATATGTACAACTATAAATAAAGACATGCTATACAAGACAACAATTAACGTTCAGAGAATATGATAACACAGAGCAAAACAGATCAATATCAATACCAACAACGAGGATCTCCCAGGATACCATCCTGCAGTCCCTTTCATCAACTGTCAAAGGAGCTCCAGGGATACCGTCCCGTAGTCTATCATATGAGTATATTCGAAGGATCTCCCGGGACCCCGTCCCGTAGCCCAACTAACAATGTGTAGGGGGGATCTATCGGGAATCTAACCCGTAGTCCCAAAGTAAATGTGCAGGTGGATCTACCAGGAATATAACCCGTAGTCCCAAAGTAAACAAACAAGGGGGAGCTACCGGAATCCCACATCCGTAGTCCCAATGTAAATACGCAGTCACAACACGAAGATATTCAGAAATGAAGCTCCAAAATACAAGGCAACATGTAGTTCTAGCCTAACATGCTTCACGTAATGCAAACAAAGCAACTTGACTAAATAGGCAATTTAGAACAACTAAGCATGCTTTTCTAGCTAGCACAATCTATAATTTCAAATAAAATACAACAGATAAGAAAGAAAACTCAGCCGAAATATTTAAAGTAACACCGGATTTTTCGATAATTAGCTCAAGTAAGAACTCGTCACCTCACGTACAAGGCACTCAATTACAAAATATCATATCCTAAGGGGAAAGGTCCCTCACACAAGGTTAGATAAGCCACTTACCTCAAACCGACACAAAAATCAACTAGAAACCACGCCTTTGCCACGAGTTTCCGACTCCAAATGGCCCAAATCTATACAATTAAATTTCATATCATAAATAACATCCCAAGCAACTGATTCTACTATTTAATTTAAAGCTAAGACGTGAATTTAGGTAAAATAACCAAAATGCCCCTCAGGCCGACGTTTCGGAATCGGATAAATTTTACATTTTCAGAACCCTCGAACTCTCATGAGTCTAACCATACAAAATCTATCAAATCGGAGTTAAAACACCCACTCAAAGCACAATAACTTGGTCTATTAAGTTTTACCCATTTTCCATTCAAAATTCGAAACCCAAGTTTTTCTTAAACATGTTCCTTCTACTCTTACTATGCTTCAAATCAGTTTCTTCACTATGTTGTTTCGAACTTGCTATTGTATCTGTTTGTTTTTCTCATGAGTCTGTGAAAGAGATCTCTGAGGCTATTTCAATTACTTGCCTCATCGTCTTTGAATCTGGTTCGGAGTGGAAACCCTAGAATTTAGGGGTTTTTGACAAGTTTTGGTCAGGCGTTTGAACTGGGGTTCTATTTTGGAACCCTTGCTCTTTTAGACTCATTCTGAGTTTATGAGCTAAGTTTGAACTTCTTACTTTACGACTCTGAACTTTTTCTATGCTAGACTTTCCTACTGATTAGCATGATAGTTCTTCATGCTTAAGCATGGCTCTATGTTTTTATATGTGTGATGAATTCTTTCTTCCGAAAAGGTTTTCCAACTTGTGATTGATTTGGAATCCTTTTTAGGTTTGATTGATTGTTACTGATTTTCCTTAAGTAAAATCTTTCTTCACCTTTTCTGACTGGATTCATCTAGACATTGTGATTTACTGGCTGTTAATTGATTTCCTTTCTTTACTTGCGCAACCCGTGTGCTATTAGACTTTTTCTTTAAATAAATCTCTGTGTATTTACCCTTCTTGTATTGCTTTGGAAAAGGATTTGATCAATCTCTTTCCATAATTATTTTTTATCCGTTTGAAATCAGAATCCCTTAATTAAAGGGAAACTTTTATAATTGATTTTTAAATTATCCATCTACCTTATTCTGCTTGCCTTCTACACTATAAAAGGGCACGACTCCTTTCTCACCAACGGACCTTGAATTCGACACTTTTCAGACACTTTCAAATACACAACTTTCAATTCAACACTTCTACACAACTCAAGTATCATAGTTCTCTAATCATAGCATTCTGACTATTGCTTGCACTTTGGCTTTACAAGACTACTGCTT
The DNA here is from genome assembly GCA_026770625.1 of Nicotiana glauca. Classification (NCBI taxonomy): domain Eukaryota; kingdom Viridiplantae; phylum Streptophyta; class Magnoliopsida; order Solanales; family Solanaceae; genus Nicotiana; species Nicotiana glauca. The sequence continues at coordinate 8,501 of MDKF010542373.1, read as the reverse complement.
TCTTTTCTCATTTCTCTGAAACTGGTATGTTCTAGTTTGGTTTTCAGCCTCATCCCAATGTGTTTACTTTGCAGCTTCTACACCCATGTCGGATTTACTGCCAACGTTTAATGTTAATTAGTATGTCAATTTCTTTGCATATGTTTCTACTGCGAATCCCTGCACCCTTGTTCCCTTCTATGTGTTTGAGTTTGAAGTTAAGAATATGGAAACATCCAAGTTGTTGCTCATGTTTGAACCTAATCCCTTAGGGGATCCTAACTCCAAAACAATGTGGCTAACAGGCAGGTTGGGGTGTGCCAGCACTTCCAATTGCTAGGTATGACCACCAGCCTATCTTTGCTTCCTCCCAAAATCCCCCATTTGCACTTACACTCTCTCCTAGCTTCTAAGTTCTACACCCCCCCCCCATGAGCCTTGCTTTGGGCCCTTGAGTTCCTTCTGAACTTAGACATTTGAGGGCTAGCCCTTCCACACTGCACTATAACTCAATTCTGCAATATATTTGGGTGTAAGCACTGCCCGGAGTCCATTTGAGACTCTTAGGGAACTCTGACACATCCCAAATAAGAGAAAGGCTCTGGAAATTTGATCTTTGAAGTTGGTTTACTTCATACTTCAGATAGAAGTCTGAATCAGGCTCTCCTTGTTTGGAATTTTAGTTTTCTGATGTAATTTTATTTTCTCTTCTTATTCATTCTGGGCTGTAATAATCTTGTAATAACTTATGGGATTTTATTGAAAAAGGGAGGGTCACTCATGTATGCAAAGGGTAGACAGTATGCTCATAGGTGTTATTACTCATGAGTCATACCTACAAGTTCTGCACTTCTGCATTTCATATAAATATCATGCCTATAGGTTATGCATTTCATATGGAAACCATGTTATAGGATTCTGTATTTCATACAGATACCATGTCTATAGGTTATGCATTTCACATAGAAACCATGTCTACAGAATTCTGCATTATATAGATACTATGCCTGTAGGTTCTGCATTTCAAATAGAAACCATGTCTATAGGTTAGGCATTTCATATAGAAATCATGTCTATAGGTTCTGAATTTCTGCATTATATAGAGAACATGTCTATAAGTCATTTCCAAACGCTGCATAGCATATAGATAACATGCCTATAGGACTTCCTGAATTTTGCATCATCATCTGTCACTAGGCAAACCTGTTTATAGGCTTAAATAACTAACATCATTTTAGATATCATGCCTATAGGACTCCTGCACTCTTGTTTCGATTGTAAAAATGTTTTAAAATCAATATCACCTAGAAAGCATACCTATAAGAGCTATCAACTAAATTTGAATCGACCATTCGCTTATAGGTCTAAATCAATAGTAGCAATTGCTTAACATCTGCAGAATTTATGTTTTCTATAATTAACAAGTTTTCTTCTTTAAAATCAGTATACTTCTTTTCTAAAACTAATAGATATCATGCCTATATGTTTTTGCTTAACACTTACGCAAACCATAAAGTAACATGTAAATTGAATCAGATTCTATTAACTACAGCCAACATTCAGGCCTAATTCGGGTTTCTTATTTGAAATATTTAATAGATCAGTCCTCTACAACTCTTAAGTTTAATCGGACCCTAATCAGTTATGTGAAAGACATGCTAAAACTATATGTTTCTCTTTGTTTTAAGGAGGTTTGTTTGAGCCTTTCTATCTGCTACGTGTTCTCCCCCATATTTGTAACATACGTGTTTGATTTTCACGTTAGAATTTTGTCCTTTGAAACCATAAAACCTCACATCCCTTCCCTTTAGGATTAATAGTCCCAAATACCTCCGGGGCTGGTAGGATGGGGGCGGGTAATAACATGCAATAAGTAAAACAAGACCATTCGGCATTTAATACCTTAACGGGGTGGGAGAAGGTAGATATGGATATGATGACCACGCGATAACACCACTTGCATAAACGGTTACCGGGTGTTATGTGGGGTGATCCACATTATGCATAAACTTAGGACCCCTTCCCCTACTTGTTTATTTTATTCAGAATCTCAATTGCTTTTTTCTCAAACTTCAGCTTCTTTAACTGCTTTTAACTTCAATTATTTGCAACAACTATGGGAAAATTTCCTCTTTTACTCGTTTATTTAGAATTTTAAAACTTCTTCTTCTCTCAAACTTCAGCTTTGTTTAACTGCAATTACTTACAACAATTATGCGAAAACCCCCCTTTTCATATTTGTAATCCTTGCTTGTCTATTTATTGTTTGCACTTAAAGTCACAATTATAGTATGGTCGGGAACCACACTTGTGGATTTCGAGGGATTCCTAACACCTTCCCCTCAGGATAATTTCAAGCCCTTACCCAATCTCTGGTTTTCTAAATCAAGGTTCCTCTTAGTGTCCTAATGCACTAAATCATTAGGTGTAGACTCTCCTATTCAAACCCAATTTCCAAAAGGGAACGAGTTGTCCTCCCAAATGTCATTTACCAGATTTCGTGGGAAAAAGGAGGCATCGACAACAGTAACATAACCGACGGCGCAATCAATGCTTTTGGTGAAATGGATCGACGGTGCAATTAATTCTTTTGGGAAAACGGATCAAAAATGCAATCAATGCTTTTGAGAAAATGGATCGGCGGTATATTCAATGCTTCTAGGAAGATGAACCAATGGGATGTTTCAATCACTTCAAACGCTTACGTCATGAGAATGACATCATTACAAGAGGATCAAGAAAATCGAGGTCAAAGTCGTTTCATATCATTCTATTCTAAGAAATACGGGGACTATCTGTATGGGGCTAAAATCGGAGAGTTCGACCTTGGGCTAGTGTGGACCTCTGCGCCCAACCTTGAGAAGCTCGAAGCAGAATGTGAAGTGTGACCCCAAGGTGCTTCCCTCGAAGGAGCACATCGAAGGATCACAATGGTCAACCTCGGAGCAGTACAAATCGGAGATCATAACGCAAAGGCAAGAAAGCTCCAAAGGACATGTGGTTAGAGCTGACCAGGACTATAGGAATAGTACAAATCCATACTGAGCCATTATACAGCTGTACCAGTAGCATTTCATCATCATTATTAGACATGTAGTATGTTAGGATCCCCCTCCTATATAAAGGGGACCCTTGTCATCTTGTAAAGGGAACATTATTCATTGAATATGCATATTATTGAACACAATAAAACATTCTCTGCTTAAAAGTGCTCAACAATTACTCTACACATTTATTGCTTGTTCGTTCATTATTCATTCATTGTTCATTTATTGTTCTTCATTCACTGCTTATTATTAATCACAAAAGGCTATCTTTGAGGACCTCATTATCATTGATTCTTCATCAATTGTTCATTACTACTAGCCCATATAGACCTTGTGGCCCCCGCTCCAGCCAGCTCGAGGCTCAGTCTTGCAATAGCTTTTGTTTGCATATCCTATTCTCTTTACTTGCACTTGACATCCATTGCCTGACAACTAGCATAAAAATAAATCACATATTTTTAAAACCAAAAAATCAAATATAATTATAAATACCATTTTCAAGGTAAACAAAACCTTCATACCATGTCGATGATGAAAGAAACACACATAACTTCTTAACCACTCATCTGATCAATATGCCAAGAAAATTACTCGTCCGACCCGGGCCATTACCCAAATCCTCAGAAAAATATAGTATTATTCTTCCAAACCTTCCTCATCCCAATACAATAGTGTAAAATCTCAGGTCTGGAAACCTCATCTCATCCAATACAAGCAGCCCCACCGACAAGTACCAAAAATAATCAGATGGATCCCCACACAACCCGGTTTCGTGCACCAATAAGTAATAATTCAGACATGACAGATAACAGTAGGAGAGTTAAATAAGAAGACGGCTAAACAAGTTAAGCAGGCAGGGAAATTTTTGCATTTTCCTATAAACTATTTTCAACAAGGTGAAATCAAAAAATACACGAAGTAAGCATCAGGAGCTACGTTTTATCATAGTATCGTTGCGGCGTGCTACCTGATCCCATCATATCAATCCACATAAGGTACCCATCGAGCCATAATACTCAGGCTCGCTAATCACATGTGCGTCAATATCAAGAATAATAGAGTGCACAAAATATAACTGTGAGAAAATTATTAGGAACAAACAATACTGAGGACAAGCACAACTATGGTGCAATAAGCAAATCAACATCACGAAGGCTATCTCTCCCATAGCTCCGTGAGGCCTAAACTGAATCACAATACGAGTTCAAAGACCCATGTAACCCGCACAACCCATCATAGCATAGAGAGGAACACATGACATAGAACAAGTCGCGAATAACATCTATTCCGCCCTATGATATACCTATGGTAACAACCGCGTAGGAGAAAGCAAGTCTGATCCGATACAGAATACACATCCTTATTGGTCCTACCAATGCCCCACCCATCCAAATCAACTCCAGTCATCCCCGAAAGGACAAATAGACCTCTAAAAGTCCACAACGACATAACCATAACACATACTTTCATTTGGCTAGTCTCAGCCATATTCACAGTACACAACCACGAAACAATCTGCTCTTGAGAACTTTCAGTCTTCAAATACATAGAACATACGAATCACCCTACCTGATTCCAACTCCACCGCCCAAACGTCTAACAAATCTCTCGCATACGATCATCCCACGAGGAATACTTCTATAATTTTTCCATGCCACATAACAAAATCTGAATCTCAGCAGTCGACCAACCAGGCGACCACCGCAATATCAATGAAGCATATGTAAGTCAAAACACAATATGCCTTTTGAAATGCACACCCTTCACAGGCAATACCAAATAGTAATAGCATCATTCTCTTCAAAACTGAATCTTGACCTTGCACATGCAAAACTCAATCTTGGTCAGTCAGAAACCTCCTATATGCTCTCATCCAGGAGGAAATCCCAATACACAACATGTTCCCCACACTTGTAGGAAATATCCACCTCAAACCATGATAGAAATTATCGAGAACACCTTGTAATCCATTTGCACATAACCAAGCTATCAGAACCGAATCCCTTTAACTCTACCAAACCACGCAATTGCCCAAAACCTGTGAGCATTTCCATGAAACACATGTGGAGACTCACCACATCATAAGTACCCAAAGAACCGGTCATACCATTATTGTGTTGATCTAATTTATTATCAAAATGCCCTGTTTTCTCCGAGATCCTTCCAAATTACCATCAAGTTGATACCCCACCTTGCGAGAACACCATGATCCTTAACCCAAAGCTCTCAATAAGAGATTCTAGCAGAAAAACCACATCTACCTAAGGCCCATAAGCCTCTACAATCCCCTTTAGCACCCCAAAGTATCACAACCTTAACGCACACTCTAAAGAAAAATTCTATAAATCTAAAGTCGTTTCCTCCACCTTCTTGATACTGAAATGCATAATCCACAATGATATAAAAATACCACGAGTCTCGACACTATCCAATGTAAATCGTATATTCTAGCCACAGCTACTATGCCCATCACTTAATCTTCCTGAGTATATACTCAACAATAAGACATCAGAATCAAATTTGTCTCACAATTAAACAACATGAAAAACCTTTCAACATACTCATAACTCGAGACTACATGTCATATGAAGATAGAAATCAAGCACTCATTAGTCCTTTTTACATCTCAAACATACTTTTCTCGTCACATTCAAATCGTCTAAACGTAGCCCGCAATCACATGCTACTCATCATTTAGTCATCCAACCACTCGCCGACCATGCACTCATAGGGACACTATTGGACGTATAAGCGCAAAAGCGCATGCACGCACAACCGATCCGGTGCTCAAGATGCAGTCAAAACTCCGCCTCAAGTCCTCCAGAGTGACCCATCATCAACACACATAAATCACATCTTTCACATAATCAATGGAATCACAAGACGTCAATGCACAACCAATACCGAGCGCACACATGCGCATACGAATATGTGGAAGGAATTCAAAGAGTTACGCTTCAAGCTGAATCAATGTTTCACGATAAGGAAAGAAGATGGGAAGTTTATCCTAAATGCCCTGTAGCCTCTTGAAGATAGGTATGGACGTCATCATACCGCTGCAACACTCTACTAGACACTTGCTCATGACTAGTCGAACCTACGAACCTAGAGTTGTGATACAAACATGTCACGACCCAAAAACTACTAGTCGTTCTAGGGTCTAACTCGATCCGCTAGGTAAGCCAACTAATAGTAAATACAATCCAACTGAGATTATAAGAAAATAAAAAATAATTATTTGAACATTTACAGATTAACCCATGTACTGGTAGTATGAATCATGAGCTTCTAAGATTTGGAATTTACAAAGCTGATACAAATAAACAACGATCTGTTTGAAGTTACATAAACAGATTAGCAAAATCTAAAGTTACCAAGGACAAGTGGTAGCTATATCCAAAATGCACGAGCATTTTCAGAGTCAGCTCCCGACATCACCAGCAGCTCCGCTCCAATAATGTGCATGCAAGGTGTAGAAGTGTAATATGTGTATAAGCGACCCCATGTACCTAGTTAGTATCTTGTCTAACCTCATCGAAGTAGTGACGAGGTGTTTTAATTAAAAGATACTCACTGATAAAATCGAAAACCAGCAATAGAACTATACTACGATATAACAGAAAGGAATATATAAAACGAATATACAAAATAATAATTGAGTGGTAACAGAGATCACAATTTAGCTACTTCCAATAACTCGACTAATATTTCCCTTAGAACGTAAACCAATAAACCACGGCAGTCACTCCATAAATTTTATAGCATGAGGAATGTACTTTGATATCAAGTCAATTACACGGCAACACCCTTCGTGCTTTTATCTCATCCTCACCCAATATATGTATCACAGTACCAACCGGACGACATAAATACCGATAACAAGAATTACAAAGTAAAAAATTAGCAAGTAGCAATAATGAGCAAAGAAATACATGTGGGAAACAGAAATAGACTAGGCAGAAGGCTTATGAGTAATGACAGCAATTAGGAGATACATAATATCAACTTCAACTAACTAGTATGGTGGCGGCCTAGGTACAAGCATAATAAGAAAGTAACACATGATCTTTACAAGTTAACAAGTAGAGGCATGAATGACTAGCATGGTAGAAGGCTTTGTTACACCCCATATTATCGTACGTAAAAGTGTGTCATAAATAAATTAATGGAAGCTTGGAAATGAGATGTTATACTCCGCATTTCCGAACTTTAAAGTTTCAACGTAAGTTAATTGACGTAAGTTCGGGAATAAGATCATTTAGAGATTATAAGCATTATGCTACTTCAAACAAGTGATGAGCAAATTCATGAAGGAGAGAAGGTAAGCAAATAAAAAAAAAGAATTCCGTTGAAATTTGGCGTTTTGATATAAAACACGGCCGAGCTAAAATACCCGGGATTTATGGACTAGTACTATACAAAGTACCACATGGCCATAATAGTAAGGTGTATAAGGTATGTCAAAAGTATATAATATTTTAAGTAAGTGGAAATAATTTTCAATTATATGTGTAATTGGTTAATTATTGAGTAATAAGACATTACCAAGTTAATCAATAACTAATGGTGCATTAATTTAAATCTTTGGATAAGGATCCAAAGCAAGAACGTGGCAGCCCACCAATTTAATATTTGTGACTCATATGTCACTTGGCTACGTGACAAGTCTTAACAATATTTGTCATTTCCATTTTAATAAAGGAAGGACACTAATCGAGGACTTTAATTAAAGCTAAAAATTCTAGACCAAAGCGTAAAAAGAAAAAAGAAGTTAAAGTTAATACATGAAAAGCTATTTTGCCAATTCTTGCCAATTTGTCTAAAGAAAGACCTGATTTGGTTATAAAGATGAGTGGAACTAGCAATTGGAAGAAATCGTTTTTACGGAAATAAGTTACTTCTTTCAAAAGTTCTGGAAAAAATAAAATATATCCATCACTTAAGAAACTTTACAAAGACAAAAGATATTATCATTTTGGAATCAATAGAAACGTTAGCCTCCGTGGAAACTGTCACGATCCCAGTTCGTCCAACATGAACATATCGTGATGGCACCTAGTCCCTACGATTAGGTAAGCCTAACAAATGCAGAAATAACATAACTTGCGGAAACAAATGATTAAATTAAACGAATCTAGAAGGGTAACAGTATATAAATGCCGCTCGGCATATACAACCCAATAGCGTGGAAGTCTAAAATATCATCCCAAAACCCGAAAACTCACGGGAACACAAGCTAACGGAAAGTAATATACAGCTCTAACTCCAGAATATCTAAAGCAAAAGTACGAAAGGAAAAGCTAATTGCTAAACTAGAATAAGATAGAGACTTCTGGTCTGCGGACGCGGCAGATGTACCTCGAAGTCTTTGCTAGATCTCTCCGCCTCGAGAGTGATACACCTGGGACAAAGTACCTGGATATGCACATGAAAAACATGCGCATAAGGGTCATGAGTACACCACAGCGGTACTCA
>MU772742.1:274404-288943 GCA_026770625.1 Nicotiana glauca | reverse complement strand
GTAGTTAGTTTAGATATTAATATAGGAGTTATACTAAGTATATCAATTAAAAATGGTCACATAGATTACAGATTTGAAAACTTGTTAAAATCTAGTTGATCGATTTGTAGATCTTCATCGGTATTAAACCAGAAGCGTAATACAAAATGTTGAAATAATTTTGTTAGTTTAAGTTCTGAATCAATAGTTGTTAATGAGAAAAGCATGAAATAGTTAGATTTAAATTTCGTTTATGATCCTGAGCTATTTAAACTAATTTGACTATAAACATACATTAAAATTCAGAAGTATGATATGAAATAGAAAATTCAAAAATATGATATGAAATCTAGGATTTAATTCAAATATGTTTGTTGAAAAGTTAGATTAATGTTTCCATTTAAAAAACAGTAAGGTAATTCTACACCTAAATAAGTAGATGCTTCAACTGATAAACTCAGACTTAGTTAATCTGGTAGCTAAACAGTAGTGTACAAATGAAATTAGTGTTAATGTTTTCTAGTTAAGTTCTGATATTGAAAGTTACAATACTTGTTTACCTATAATTAGTTCAATGAAACGCTTTAACCTGTTTTGGATTCATTAACGATTTGGGCCTGATTATGTAAAGAGGCCCAGATCCAATCGCTATGGCCCGTGTGCCTGTGAAAGACAAATGCAGAAATATTAATTGGGCTATAATTAGCCCTATGCACTTCTGTGCATCTCCCTTTTGTTAGTCCAAATTCCAGGCCCACAACCCGCAATGGCCTATATATGAAGGAAATATTAATACAAAAAATGTAATTAGACAACATTAGTAGTTATTTTAGACCAAAGCAAAAACAATGCTAGAAAATATAGTACACTATAGGTTTAACCTTTAAAAAATACAATGAGATGAGCCTCGTTATAAGGCAAGAATGCACGGGGCCCTCAAACAATTGTTATAAAATCTTTAGACTTGGAAGGGCCATTTAGCGAATTTCACGGCCTTCCCAAAAGTAAATATAACGTTAGTCTCCTTACATGCGATTTTAATAAAATTACCTTCTTAAATACAGATGTGCATTTCATGCAATCCAATTCCAAATCCAAAAACATCGAATGAGAATGTGTCGAGGATCCGGGTGCATTTCATGTGACGTGATCCGAAAACATGTTCTCAAATGACGTTCACTTTCTTAAATAAAAATAATTTGACAAAAGCGGTAATTAATTCTAAAATGCACAAATAGGATAATATGTAATATTTTAGCCAGATACGACAGTTGAGCGACCGTGCTAGAACCACGAAACTCGGGAGTGCCTAACACCTTCTCCCGGGTTAACAGAATTCCTTACCCAAATTTTTGGTTCGCGACTGTTAAACAGAGTCAAACCCTTTCTCGATTCGGGATTCAAATCGGTGACTTGGGACACCATAAATCTCCCAAGTGGCGACTCTGAATCTTAAATAAAAACAAATCCCGTTTCGATTGTCCTTAAATTGGAAAAACTCCTTTATTACTCTATCTCTTCTCGGGGTGTAGTAAAGGCCTAGTATTCGGTAAAAAGGAGGTGTGACACTTAGTGTTGGTTTATTCTAGACTATTGTGCTATGGGTTATGTTGGAAAATGCCACAGGTTGCGTGGCGGGGTGCATCGGACTATGTTCTGGCAGAATGGTTGTATTCTAAAGACCAGCGGACGGATGGGAAGGATTACTTTCCTTAATTGGGCCTTTGTGATGGATGTCAGTATAGAGGTTTCTACCATTGATTCAGTTCCGGTATAGAGGGACTTTTTCGGATGTGTTTCTTGTGGCCGGGCGAGATTGTGGATTTCAGTATTGATTTGGTATCGGGCACCGTATCGTACGGCTCCGACATGAGTTATAGTAGTGGAAAGAGCAGCTTTAGGCTTCTTGGTAATGAGTTTGTTGGTAAGCTGATTAGATACGTGTTTAGCTTGAGTTGGCTTGGTTGGCCCCGAATTGTATTGATGAAGGATAGGTTGATTCGATCGTTATTGAACCTGCTAGTGATCTGGGGAGATCTATGAGTTGCTTTTTCTGTGCTGTGAGGCGTTATGATTTTCAGATTGTGTTTGAGTTTTGTAGCTGACAACACTATATGTAGGCATCATTATGCACTCAGTATGCTTACGATCGATACTCGGCATTTTGTTATAATGAGCAAATTTGGCTCGATGTGCATCTCCCTATGTGAGATATTTGTGTGGATCGGTTGGCACGCTGCCACGTGTATGTTATCTGGATCGGGTTGCATGCCGCAACAGTGTGATGTTGAGAATAGTTTTCCAAATGCTATTTTGAATGCCTTGCTTCCTGGTTTCTAAGGAAAGTCTGTATTGGGTGTTGCTCAGTGAATGGCGCATCGGTTGTGTCCTTTCAGGATCGTATGGTGTATATCACTTGCTTCACCATGGGTGTAATGATTTGTTTGGGTTCTAGATATCAATCGTGCGTGGTTGTTAATTTCGAGTATAACGACTTGAGGTGCTTCATGTGTAACAGTGTTTGGATGGGATCGCGCGTTGTGGCGAGGCCACGTGAAGTTATGACCTTTCAAGGAGAATTCAGATACTCTATTTCTATGATGTGAGATAGGGTCTCAGCTTTGTGTTGTGACGGTATTGATGAACTTGAGGTACAACTCTTCCTTTTGAGTCATTCGTCATGATTTGAGTATGTTTAGATCGTTTCTTAATGGTGCGCGTATATGCAAGTTGTGGCTTAGGCCTGTGTTGAGGTGTGACATCACCAGAGTGGTGTGTTTGGTCATAAGAGATCGTTGGAATCATTAATATACGATCAGATTTGATCTCAGCTTGTTGAAAGGATAATATCGAGGTCCTGCTCGGAATCTGCTGTGGTATTAGTCAAAAGGGAAGAAATGCCTTCATGAATGATTGGTCTGAGAAATGGTTATGGTTTACTGCGTGTTTCATTATCGATTTGTAGGACACGAAAGTGTTGGAGTGAAGCTTTAGCTAATAAGAGGTCTTCTATCGGTATTTGGTTGTGGTGGGTAACCACTGTGAATAGAATTTATCGTTTTGAGTGCTTGGATTATGTGGTATATCGTATGATTTCATTGAGGTTGCAAGTATGGGATATTACAGCTGGTTCGGGGCTATTCAAAGTATATATGTGAGGTTTTGATCGTATTAATGGTTTCAGAAGTGAAAAGGTAGTTTTGTGAATTATTGGCTAGACTAGATTGGGTAATTTTAGCTATGTTGTATTGTCGGACCTATAAGAGATAGAGTGACGTGGGATCATCCCGGGTATATGCTTGGTAAGGTCATTTAGCTATTGGTTGGCTTCTAGGACAACTTTGGGTACGCTCGAAGACGAGCGTTTGATTAAGTTGGTGAGGATGTGACGACCCGACTCATTGTCTCATGTGTTGTTGCTCCGTTTCCCCCGTTTTATGCTTCTTCATGTTTCGTGATTAGTATGTGGTGAGTTACAGTTGATTTGGATTGATTTTGATAAGGGATGGGACACTTAGTCTCTTTAAGAAAAGATTAAGTTGGAAAAGTCAATCGGACGTTGACTTATGAGTTAGAGGGCTCAGATGTGATTTTCGGCAATTCGGTTAGCTTCGGGAGGTGATTTGTGACTTAGGAGTGTGATTGGAATTGATTTTGGAGGCCCGATGTAGAATTAGGCTTGAATTGGCGAAGTTAGTATTTTGGCGAATTCCGGTTGATAGGTGAGATTTTGATCCGAGGGTCGGAATGGAATTCCTAGAGTTGCAGTAGTTTCGTTAGGTGATTTTGGATGTGTGTGCAAAATTTCAGGTCATTCGGAGGTGTTTTGGTTGGGTTTTTGATCAAATGCGTATTTCGGAAGTTTTGAAGAAACTTAGGCTTGAATCCGGTGTGATTTAATAGTTTTAGCATTGTTTGATGTGTTTTGAAGATTGGAACAAGTTCGTATGATGTCATAGGTCATGTTGGTGCTTTTGGTTGAGGTCCCAGGGGCCTCGGGGTGATTTTGGATGGTCAATCGGACCAATCTTGGCCTTAAAAGATTGTAGATTTTCAGTTATTTTTGTTGCAGAAGAATTGTTCTTCGCGTTTGCATTGGTGAGACGCGAACGCGTAGAAGGAATTAGAGGGAAAGGATTTTTGGCCTTTGCGTTCGCATCTGAGGCTTCGCGATCGCGTAAGGAAGGCAGACCATGCATCGCGTTCGCGTGAACGGGGATGCGTTCGCATATAAGGAGTTGGGTCCCAGGGCTGTTGCCCTTCGTGTTCGCGTGGTAATGTCCGCGCTCGTGTAAGATTGAGTTCCAGACCTTCGCGTTCACATGGATGAAACCGCGTTTGCAAAGGGTATTTTTGGCAGAGGCGAGATTTGTTCATCACAAACGCGGGAAGACCCTCGCGTTTGCATAGATAAAGCGTCTGGGCAGAAGGGTTTTATTATATCATTTCATCCGCGAATCAAGTCTATTTTCCTCCATTGTTGAGTATTGTGGGAGATCTTTCGGACAAATTGAAGAAGGATTCAAGGAGGATTGATTGGAGGTAAGTTCCTTGGACTAAATACACGAGTTATGATAGATTTAACATGGAAATTGGTTGAAATTCATTAAAAAGGGGTGAAGCTAGGGCTTGAATTTTGATATTTCAAATTGGTATTTGATAGGTCATTTGATCTCGGATTTGGGAGTTCTTGGTATGTATGGACTCGTGGCGAGATGAGGAATCCGGTAATGTGAGTTTTGTAATTTTACGAGAAGCAGGCCCGGGGCTCGGGTTTTGCTAGTTTCAGGATTTTTTGCTATATTTCGATTGTTTTCGATTGGGTATTGTTCCCTTGGCATATTGTAATGTATTCACTTTGATTTTGGTTAGATTCGACGCGCGTGGAGGCCTATTTGAGGGGCAAAGGCATCGCGAGCGAGGAATTTCACTGGTTCGAGGTTAGTAATACTTGTAAATGATATCCTGAGGGTTCGAAACCCCGGATTTGCACATCATGGTACTGTATTGAGGTGACATACAAGCCGGACATAAGCGTGGGGTAGAGCACCGTTGGGGATTGTGACTTGGTCCATCCCAGTTGTTGATTTTTTACCACATATTTGACTGAAACTTCTTGTTATCATCATGATTTGGCTGATAGCCATGTTCTGGGCTTCGTGCTAATTATTTGAATCCTTCAGGGATTGATATCACTGATTTTGCATTAATTTGCATGTTATTTGATCTCGGTCCAGGGTTTTAGTACTGTTTTGCAAATTCAGCCATTTTTCATAGTTTGAAAAAGTTATTAATATTTTACTGACGTTTTGAGCAAAGAACTGCTATTTTATTATTGTCCAAGGGGCTTATGTGCATTTCTGGACTGAGCATGGATTGGGCTGCGCGCCGCAGCAGTGTTATAGTGATTTCTGGATATATGGATGGCTCGGGCTGCACGCCTCAGCGGTACTGTATTGATGGTTGGATCGGGCTGCGCGCCACAGCGATACTGTATTGATGTTGAGGCCGAGGACCTGGTTGATGCCACGAGGTGGCTTGATTATTGCGCTTGGGCTGTAGGAGCCCCTTCGGAGTCTGTACACACCCCTAGTGAGCGCCATCGACGTAAAACATATGGTTGGCTCGGATTGCATGCTGCAGTGGGTACCTGAGTTTACCGGTCACGTGCATTGCATTGCATTCATGCATTGGTTCCTATTTTTACTACGTGGCTTGACATTTAACACTCTCATATCATTGGCATCCATACTGCTTCTTGCACTGTTTACTAGATACTCTGGTATTATTTGTTAATGGAGTGCTGTGCCCGAGGGGTTGACTTGCGTGCGGACTTGCACTATCTGATTATGCATTCAATTGCTTAACTATTGAAAAAGATATTTTCAAAAGAGGTTTTAACTGAGCCCAGATATTTTCTAAAGGATTTCACGGTTTTACGGATTTCTCAAAGGATTTTACTATTCTATATAGCATAATGGAGTGCCTTACGTGATTTCTCGCTGCTCAGTTATTATTTACATTTATTACTCACTGAGTTGGAGTACTCACTTTACTCCCTGCACCTCGCGTGCAGTTGCAGGTATTGTCCACCTGGTAGCGGGTCGTTAGCTGATTGAAGGTATACTATTGTAGCTGAGCAAGGTGATCGCCGGCGTTCGCGGCACTGGACTTCATCTATTGAACTCTAGATTTTATTTTGTATATATTATTGGCCCTGTATTGGTGTTCAGTCTTCTTTAGATGCTCGTGACTTGTGACACCCCGGTCGGGTTGTGTTGGGTTGTAAATATCCGTTATTAATGCCATTAAGTTGTATTCTCTATTCATTATGTTTAATAATTGATAAAGAGGAAATTTGGGTTAGTCGGCTGGCCTTGTCTTCACGAGAGGTGCCATCACGACCGGGTCTGGAAATTGGGCCGTGACAGTTAAGGACTGCTTGTCCTTAACTTTTGAACTTGTAACTGTAAGTTAAAGACTATCTGTCCTTAACTTTGAACTTGGAAATCATTATCCTTAACTTTTGAACTTGTAACTTTAAGTTAAGGACTCCTTGTCCTTAACTTTGAACTTGTAACTATAAGTTAAGGATTGCCTGTCCTTAACTTAAGAACTTGTAAATGTAAGTTAAAAACTGTCTGCCTTAAAATTTTGAACTTGTGTCCTTAACTATTGAACTTAACTTTAGGACTTCAAGACTACATTTCCTTGCTACCAAATACTTGTATTTCATCTGAAGTGGCTGAATGAGCTTTCTGTTTAACATTTTGCGAGACTATTTCTATCTCTGGATCAATATCATAAGGAACTTCTTCATCACTATCATTATTTGACTCGGAATTCACAATCTTTGTATTAGCAGCTGTTTTTAAAATCAAAAGCATCGTTGTCAATCATAACAGTAGTGAACAAGTGCTAATTAAAACCTAAAGAAAATATTATATTGATACACACAAAACAATGGTCTTAAATTACCTGGGCTCTTTGTTTTTGTTTCTTGAGTTGAGCATTGCTTAGATAGTGTCACCCCAGTAGATGGATTGCCAGTCTCCTCTTCTCTAACACTTCTGGGAACTGGGAAATACACAACATATTTCAAGTTAAAAATACCAGAGAATACGAAGTCTTTATGTTTTGAATGCATCGATGTATTTCCATTTGGGGAGGAAAGGGTAACACAGTCTTTTCATATTAATTTTAATAGAATAGTAGCTACTATTGCTAAGCATTATAAATGCTGGATAAAAAGTAAATACCAGCTTAAATAGTGGCTACCCCATGCCATTTCTACCACTTTTAGGACATACACATTATGCACTATTTAATACTATTAATTTAATCGTATTAAAAATTGGACAAGAATACCGAGCAAATACATATTACTATGGATAAGTTGATCCTCATTTTCCTTTTCTATTATATATATATAAGGCCTCGAAATTTAAGATTTCGTCGTGCCAAGGTAGGCTAATTATTTTATTTCATGTGCAAATGAGGATTTATGATGTGATGGATATCAATTGGATATGTTAAAAAGCGTATAAGTTATATTAGAAGTGAATTTTAGTCTAAAGAGAGGCCTAAGTCTAAGCCAAGTTGGAAAATTTCACATTAGATGAAAGTTGTAGATGAGTGCGCACAAGACCTCACTTTGGACGATCATATCTCCAGCTATATAAGGAGTTGTATGATGAACAACCTATCAAATTAAAACCCTTTGAGTCTAGTTTCCAACGCAACAAACCGTTTGTCATTTGGAGGTGTATACAGAAAGTTATGACCATTTTACTTGGCATGTGTCACTAGCGTGCCCAGGTGCGCGATCGTGCTAGTGGACGCGTATATTGCGAAGTATTATGCCTTCGTCATGATACTTTAGTGCACCTAGGTGCGCGACTGCGCTAGTGGAAGGCTTCTAAATACCATAAGACCGGGTCTAGAGGGTTCCCAAGTCATTTTTGGAGCAAGGGTTTGCTCTCTCAAGAGGAATCCGTCCTACTCTTCATTTCTATAATCCAAGTTAAGATTTCCTGAGTATTTTGAGTTGATTACTACTTCTAAGCACTTATACTAACATGGATTAATCTTGAAAATCCATAGATTTCCATTCAAATCCTTGAATTTATCAAGAACACCACAAGTGGGGATTCTTAAAATTCTTACTACAAGAGGTATATCTATCATTTCTAACTACTCTATGGTAATTATTTATGTATGATAGATACATTAGAATTCATGGGATGATGATAGAAGGCTATACGTGCCTAACCTAGGTTGTGTTGGTTGTAGAGATTGTGAAATGGGTTAATTAAGAAGTTAATTAAGAAGGTTGATGGTTGGGTATGAATGAATGATCATACATATACATACATATATATATATACACACACACACACACACACATATATATATATATATTTTTTTTTTTGGAAGTTACAAATTGCTTAGGAATGATGGTAGAGTGAATTGTTGGTTAATGTTGATAGTTGGATGATCCAATACTATAGTTATGGGGTGTAAATATCTATACCTATAAGGTGTTTCATAATATTCCTAAATGACATAAGTTATGGAATTTATTACTAATATTGGCCCCATTGAATGTTGTATTGTATATTGAAGTTGCTTAATTGTGTTGGATCCTTATAGTGTCATTAAGGGGCAAATTTGAGGTATATATGGCTAAAACTCCCTCTTCTTAGAAATTGAGCTCCCATGGTGTCCCTGCGTATTATTGTAAGTCCGGAATTTGATTTATGTAGTATTCATTATTTCAAAGGATTTGGGTGTTGCAAGAATATATGTGAAGGATGTACTTCAGTGTGTTTAATATGTTATCCTTGGTGAATGAGGATATGTGAAAAATGGGAACTATTTGCTAAAATGCCTAGACTTCAAGTCAAGTTTAAATTGAGATTGAGTTGCATATCTTATGCCAAACTATGTGAAATCCTCTATGTGTAGAAATGTTTAAAGTAATCAAATAAATTTGGGAAATAAAGTGTGGCCAATGTGCTAAGAACTTGAATTATAATTGTATAATGTCATGATTGAAAAAGAAGGATTCAAGAAAGATTGGTGTGATTATTTTCTTATGCTTTTGATGTGTGTTTTTATTACGGGTTGGTGTACCCCCTCTATTGATTTGGAAGAGCCCCTGGTGTTTAAAGTTCCATTATCAATAAACATGAGGTGTATGATCTCTGAGATATTGTATATGCCGAGGATTCATGGTTTCTCTCATGTGTACTTGAGATCTTGAATTGAATGGCTTGTTGTTTAAATTGATATTGATGTGAAATATGTGGAGATGATGTGAAATGTGGTAAATAAGAGATTGAGTTATGAAATATGGCCTAGTGTCGAGTATGCCGTAAATATTGTGGCCCCATGTGCCGATTAATTGATATGTGGAACCTATAGACGGGCTATGAAACGCATAGGTGTATAATATAAAATGTGAACCCTATGGACGGGCTATGAAATGCATAGGTGTGTAATATAGGATGTGAACCCTATGGACGGGTTATGAAACGCATAGGTATGTAATATGATATGTGAACCCTATGGACGAGCTATAAAACGCATAGGGGTATAGTATAAAATATGGAACCCTATGGACGGGCTATAAAACGCATATGTGTATAATATAATATGTGAACTCTATGGACGGGCTATGAAATGCATAGGTGTGTAATACAATATGTGAACCGTATGACGAGCTATGGAACACAACCTAGAGGTATGGAAATTATGTGAAAGCTATGTGATCCCTTTTATTTGTTGATGTGGGAATTGTTAAAGATTTTGATTTACTTTTATGATTTCTTTATTCTTCTTTGACAGTTCTTTCTAATTAGACGGTGTTTAATTATACATACTAGTGCTATTCATTGGCACTAACGTCCCTTTTGTCGGGGGCGCTACATTTTTTTAAATGAATGTAGGTGACTCCATAGCGGATAGTGCCGATCATGCGTAGCGGAGCATCCTCCTTACCAAAGATCTTGGTGAGCCCCTTTCTCCTTCAAGGGGCTATATTGCACATCTTCTTATTTTAGATTTTCACTTTTGAGGTATGGCCGGAGCCTTATTACCGACATTTCTATATTACATTACTCTTCAATTATGTTTAGAGGCTCCGTAGACATGTTGTGCGTAATGATGGTTATTGAAATTAAAGTAGCAATATCTTGATAATCTTGTTTTAAGCTTCTAATGGAAATAATGTGGAAGTTGTTCATGAAATACTTACCAAGTATGATCAATGGAGTCCATATCCTATTTATTCATGAATTAGTTTGGGTAGAATAAAACATAACAGGCTTGCTCAGTCGGGTTTACTCGGTTGAGCGCCGGTCGCACTCCTCGAGTTTCGGGGCATGACAAACTTGGTATCAGAGCCTAAGGTTTTAAAGTGTCCTAGGATGTCTCGGACCCATGTCTAGTAGAGTCATTCTTATCGGTGTGTTGTCGACCACATCTATAAGTTGGAGGCTATTTGGACATTTAGGAATTTCACCCTTCTTTGATACTCCAGATCGTGCGATATAGCTCAAGATATGGAGCTGATTTTCTCTCTACGTCTTATTCTCAAGATTGGTACTTTGAATACCATAATCCGCAAATTTGAAGCATGTACTGAGGGATTAATCCCACCATTGAGTCCAAGTGGATTGCCCAAGGACTTGTTAGGAGAATGTGTCGAGCCATAGAGGGATTGGTAGAGCTGGTTGCTAAGGGGAGAACCCTTGTTCCTATTAATATCACTGCACGACCAGATCATGTAGTATATTAGTATGTTACCAATATATGTTACACTTATGAAGTAGGGGTGAATCAGTTAAGGCACTACCCCGCCAATCTAGAGTCACCAAGTAAGTGACCAATTAGTACGTCATTCTGAATGCCACATACTTTTCCTTATTAGATACATACACCTGTATGGGGATCTTGCATAGATATGGTCTTAACCAGAATCTGAATCACAAAACATTACATACGCCTGCTCTTTGAATGAGATGTATTATGTTATTTGTCTTTCTCCCCGGAGTATCATATTAATCATTTGAACCCCTCTAACCTCTACATGATTTCGTCCTAATACTAAGATGTCCTAGCTATGTGTTTTCACCCGTGACAGGTTAAGAGTAGATGCCTTCAGATTTTTGCATATATCATGAGCATATTGATTGGAAGACAAGTTATTGTATCTTTACTTCTCTCATATAGTATCAATTATTAGGAATGGGTGAGCTGTTGGAAGTGTGATAATTTCATAAGTGCTCAACTTCTTATCATCCTCATGGCCTTGTGGCATAGATTCCTTGTGTCAGTTAACGTCAAGAGTGTGATTCAACTTTATGTGTTTTGAAACCCATATCGCATTCAAGGTGCCAGGATATTCTCATTCCTGATAACTAGATTTTCTGTACACTCCAGGAGGTGACTGGGTCATGTACTTGAATATTCCTCCTTAATGGTTCTTATTGCCAAGGTACTAGTTACCCATGTGCCTTAATTGTCTAATAGTTGATGTCGTCACAATGATTAACCATATCAGCATCATTATTAGAAAATCCTCGTGTCTCTTGTCATGTAACCTCATAAAATACTTTGCTCAGTGCCTAAATGGATTCTTGAATAATTCCAGCCAAATCTTGGACTCCGTCGCTCTTTACTGTATTAGATCTATTGGGTATTGGAGGTTCAAACATGTCAAAGAGGAAGTATCCCTCGTGTGATCCCACATATCCGATAGGTAATTTTATTGTTAGTTTATGATAGCACATCTTAGAGCAATTATGCAAGGTCATCAAAGGTTTAGCATGGGCATTTATGTAGAGATTTAGAGTTTAGGAAGTTGAAGGGGGTTATTCTCAATACTCTCCCCTAAAGATTTTATGTGAGTTGATAATGAAGGTTGCATAAGTGTATTCCACATTAGGCCGCACTAGGAGTTTGAAGTTTCCCCATAATTGTTTGCCATATATTTTGTGTATTCACATGTTTATGTCTAAGAAGGTAGTTGGAGATCCTTTGTGTATCATTCCGGTGGAAATCATTGAAGGTGAAGTTAATGGATAGTTAGCTTATGCGAGGTATCTAGATTTCATCCTTGTTAGATAAGTTTGGAGGTTGGGATTGTTTCCATAAATGTGTTATGGCAAAAAAATTGTAAGTCGAGGAAGCCACGTGGGAAGCGGAAAAAGAAATGAAAGAGAAATATCCTCATTTATTCGAACAGTCTAGTAGTGATCGTGCGAACTGTTGTTTTTAAGAAATTTGAGGTAGTGTCTAGATTTGTGCAAAGGCACCCCATTTTTTCCGAATTGCCTTATTGTTGTAACTTTCCAATATGTGCCAAATTTCAAATGTCGATATTATTTGGGTAATGTGCAACCCTTAAAGTAAATGAAAAATTTTGTGAAACTTATGTGGTAGGTAAATGATTAATGATAGTGTAGATTGGTAATGATTAGTTGAAGAGTTTCTGACGTGTTAAAGTGATTGAATTGTGAAGTAACCCAGTTCTGTGCAAGTAAATGACCTTGATTGAACCAGGTGCAATTTGTGGTGTAAAGAGAACGAGCTAATTGTAAGTTGTTTAAAGTGTATGAATATGTACGAGTTGTTGGGGAATGAATTGTATACCAGTTGTAGGGATAACAGAAACTGTGTAATGGTCTTGGAAATATGTTTTGGGGGCTCTCTAACAGGTAGATAGGCCTAATTACAAAGGAAAATCTAGCGAAATTTTTGGAAATTTATGGAGTTAGCCAAATTCGGGGCTATTGATATATTTGGTGATGGACATTGGTATTATGATAAGGAGGAAAAAGAGGTCATTACAAAGCTGCCCGAGGATAAGGTGGGGCGCCCTGGCTGAGGATAAAGCTAAGGAGTTGATAGGAAGGTTATCGGAAATGGGAGCTTGGAGAAGTAGTGGGGATGCAAACACTATGTGGTCAACGACGGCAGAATGTATAAGGAAGGCAGCGAGAGAAGTGTTAGGGACATCTTCGGGACGCACCAGGGGCCACGAAGGAGACTGGTGGTGGAATGCAGTTGTCCAAGGTAAAGTGAAAGCGAAGAAGGCGGCTTACTTGCGGTTAGTAGGGAGCACTGGAGAGGAGGAGAAGAGAGCGAACATTGAGAGGTATAAGGTTGCTAGGAGGGAGGCAAAGATGGTAGTTACGGAGGCTAAGACGATAGCTTTTGCTCGTCTGTATGAGGAGTTAGGGAACAAAGGTGGGGACAAGAAGCTATTCCGACTTGCTAAGGTGAGAGAGAGGATGGCTAGGGATCTGGACCAAGTGATATGCATAAAAGATGATGAAGGCAAAGTTTTGATGGGGGATGAGCAGATTAAGAGGAGATGGCAGACCTACTTTCATAAACTTCTGAATAAAGAAAGGGATAAGGATATTGTACTGGGTGATTTGCAAAATGCCGATAGACCACATGAGATAAGTGATTGTAGGGACTTCGAGGTCGAGGAGGTCATGGATGCAATGCGTAAGATGATGAGGGGCAGAGCAACTAGACCAGACGAAATTCCGGTTGAACTTTGGAGGTGTGTGGGCTGAGCAGGCTTGGAATGGCTTACTGGGTTGTTTAATGTTATATTCAATTAATAGGATGCCTGAAGAGTAGAGGTGGAGTACAATGATTCCGTTGTATAAGAACAAAGGTGATATCCAGAGCTGTAACAACTATAGGGGTATCAAACTACTGAGTCATACCATGAAAGTCTGGGAGAGAGTAGTAGAAATGAGAGTACGAAGGACAGTGTCTATTTCAGACAACCAGTTCGGGTTCATGCCAGGGCGATCTACCACAGAAGCTATCCACCTTGTTAGGAGGATGGTGGAACAATACAGGGATAAGAAGAAGGATCTCCACATGGTGTTTATCGATCTAGAGAAAGCGTATGACAGGGTTCCTAGGGAGGTCTTATGGAGATGCTTAGAGGTTAAAGGGGTCCCAGTTGCCTACATTAGGGTGATTAAAGACATGTATGATGGAGCTAAGACTCGTGTTAGGACAGTAGGAGGAGACTCCGAGCATTTCCCGGTTGTTACAGGGTTGCACCAAGGTTCTGCGTTCAGCCCTTTCCTATTTGCCCTGGTGATGGATGCCATAATGCATAATATTCAAGGAGAGGTGCCATGGTGTATGCTATTTGCTGATGATATAGTCCTAATTGACGAGACAAGACGCGGCGTCAACAAGAGACTAGAGGTTTGGAGACAAGCCCCTGAGTCTAAAGGTTTCAGGTTGAGCAGGACGAAGACGAAATATCTCGAGTGCAAGTTTGGGCTCGAGCCGACGGATGCGGCAGTAGAAGCGAGGCTTGACTCCCAAGTCATCCCTCAGAGGGGTAGTTTCAAGTACCTTGGGTCAGTAATTTAGGGGACATGGGAGATCGATGAGGATGTTGCACACCGTATAGGGGTGGGGTGGATGAAGTGGAGGTTAGCAACAGGAGTCCTGTGTGACAAGAAAGTGCCACCGTTACTCAAAGGTAAGTTTTATCGAGCAGTGGTTAGACCGG
>MU772742.1:236199-258232 GCA_026770625.1 Nicotiana glauca | reverse complement strand
TCGAAGCCATCTATCAGGACACATTTAATAACCCATAATACTTTTACTCTAATGATGCCACAACATTATAGTGAGTTTAACTCAAACCATTTACTAGTTTATGAAAACACAGATCCTCGGATACTGAAATCCTTTAAAAACCTCGTATTCATCCCCACATCAACTGAGTCCACTCTCTGAAGTGACCCAAATTTTCAAATTACAACACGTACCTTTCAATTACACATGAGATCTTCTAATAATATACATAAAAAAATCGTACTCCTTAAGAACACTCCGCAGGAGATATCCCACCTGCTTTGCCTTAATTTAGTATTTCAACACACCTTCCACCATCATACGCATAAGACAGCCATTTGGTCTTCCTGAGTCCGAACTCATACCGCCACACATAGTGTACTTCACTTCCCAACTAGGAGACACGAAAAATATTCTTCACGCACCCATATTCGAGCTACACATCAAACCACAATAGGAAACAAATCACTTACCAGCTCGTCTATCATTCAGCAGACTCCTTTGTCACTACCAAGTCACATAGATACATCTTGCAGTACTAACATACTCATCACATGGATATCCAACCACCATTCCGGCTAATAGGGACAATACCGAACATATAAGTTCAGAACACTTGCTCACACAATCAGCACCTCGGTGCTCAAGACTTAGGCAAAGATCTAGCCTCAAGCCCTCCAGACTGGCCCAACATCGAACTCACGGGATCACATTTCGCCCCTCGATCGAGGAATCACAAGCCATCAAGGCAATTATAATACCGAGTGCTCATGTGCGCATACAGACGTGTGGAAGGAATT
Source organism: Nicotiana glauca (assembly GCA_026770625.1). Taxonomy (NCBI): domain Eukaryota; kingdom Viridiplantae; phylum Streptophyta; class Magnoliopsida; order Solanales; family Solanaceae; genus Nicotiana; species Nicotiana glauca. Next base: position 257,414 of record MU772742.1, on the reverse strand, counting down.
TAAAGAGTTACATCTCAAGCTGAATCAAGTACGCACGATAAGAATTCTAAGAAAGTGAAGTTTTCCTAAAAGTTCTGCAACCTCTCGAGGATAAATACAGACGTCTCCGTACCGATCCGCGAGACTCTACTAAACTTGCTCATGACTCGTGAGACCTAGTAACCTAGGCTTTGATACCAACTTGTCACGACCCAAACCCACACTGGTCGTGATGGCGCCTCTCGTGAAGACAAGGCCAACCAACTAACCCAATTTTCTTCCTTTTAAAGTTATTTAAACATAAATGAGTAAAGTGATATAGCTTAACAACAATAATAATTAGGACTACAACCCCACACAACCCGACCGGGGTATCACAAGTCACGAGCATCTAAGAAGTAGGAACACTACCATAAGGCCAATATTATATATATAAGAAATAAAATCTGGAAATTAAAAATGAAGTGCGGTGCCGCGAACGCTGTCGGTCACCTTGCTCAACTACCTTAGTAAGGCCTTTGGTCCGCTAATAACCCGCTACCGGGTGAATAATACCTGCAGCTGCACGCGAGGTGCAGGAAGTAAAGTGACTACTTCCAACTCAGTGGTAATAAGAGTAAATAATAACTGAGCAGCAATAAACCACGTAAAGCAAATCAACATGCTATATAGTACAGTGTAACCCTTGAGAAAACTGGGAAAATGTGAAAAATCCTTTAGAAAATATCTTGACTCAATTCAAAACTTCTTTTAAAAATATCTTTTTCCAATAGTTAAGCAAATGAATGCGAAAACACGTAGTGCAAGTCAGCACAAAAGCCAGCCCCTCGGGCACAAACAAGTATGCATGATTGAGCTCATAGCTCGCCCTTCAGGCAATATTCTTATCTCTGGTCAGCCACTGTTACCTGATCCATTTACATCATACAGTGTCACTGTTACCACAGTCTCAAATTTATCCACTTTGAAAGTGATCAGACAATATCAGAACAACAAATAAATATCTCAAGAAATAACACAACAACAAATAGTGCACAAATGTATGAATGCAATGCAATGCATATGACGGTACACTCTAGTACCCGCTGCGGCGTGCAGCCCGCTCCACTTATTTAACGTCGACGGCGCTCACTGGGGGTGTGTACAGACTCCGGAGGGGCTCCTACAGCCCAAGCGCAATATCAGCCAGGTATTGGCATAAAATAGGCTCTCGGCCTCAATGTCAATATATAATAATTGCTACGGTGCGTAGCCCGATCCATATCAAGGAAACATCCTCACCACTGGGTCGCCGACCCATCTCAGTCAAATAAGTCCACAGCCAATCGGGCGTGACATACTATAGGGATCTCAGCCCTCATATCCCTTTCATTTAAGGTTCATGTATAAAACACAGTTATTATATTGTTCTTAATATTTGAAAACATGACTGAGAATTTATTTTATGCACACAAGTAAGGAAAAACACATAAAGATCCCCTAAGGATTCTACAGGTCGGCACAAGGTCCCAACCACGACAATCAGCCCAAATTATGATGATAACAAATAATTTTAGTCAAATACGCGGTAAAAATCAACAACCGGGATGGAGTCACAGTCCCCCAATAGTGCTCTACCCCACGCCCATATCCGGCGTGCAAGTCACCTCAATACAGCACTATGATGTGCAAATCCGGGGTTTCAAACCCTCAGGATATCATTTACAAGTATTACTCACCTCGAACCGGTGAAATCTCTAGGTCACTATGCCTTTGCCCCTCAATTCGGCCTCCACGCCCGTCGAATCTAACCAAAATTAGAGCGAATGCATTACAATATGCTAAGGGAACAATGCCCAATCGAAAACAATCGAAAAATATCAAAAATCTCGAAACTAGCAAAACCTGAGCCCCGGACCCGCTTCTCGAAAAATTACAAGACTTACATTACCGGATTCCTCATCTCGCCACGAGTCCGTACATACCAAGAACTCCAAAATCCGAGCTCAAATGACCTATCAAATCCCAGTTTGAAATATCAAAATCTCAAGCCCTAGCTTAACCCCTTTTTGGTGAATTTCAACCAATTTCCATGTTAAATCTAACCAAATCTCGAGTATTTAGGCTAAGGAACTTACCTCGAAGCAATCCTCCTTGAATCCCCCTTCCATTAGCTCTTCCAAGCTCCAAAATCGCTCAACAATGGAGGAATAATATCATAGGCTCGCGGATGAAATATCACTTAAAACCCTTCTGCCCAGCTGGAAAATCCTTCATCGCGTTCGTGAAGGCCAATCTCCCAGACCCTTCGCGTTCGCGTAGCATGCCTCGCGTTCGCATAGACCAAATGTCCCCAGGCCCAATTTTTTCCTTCTACGCGTTCGCGATTACTATTCTGCGTTCGCGTAGCACCTTGACCCACTACTTCGCGTTCGCGACTCCCCCATCGCGTTCGCGAAGGCCAAAATCACAGCCTCCCATTTTTCCTCTTCACGTTCGCGAAGAAGGAAACCAGATAACAACAACCAGCAGTTCAAAAATTTCCAAAAATGACCCGTTGGGAATCCGAAACACACCCGAGGCCCCCGGGACCTCAACCAAAATCACCAACATGACTTAAAATATTATCCAAACTTTATCGAACCATAAAAATGCTATCATTAACATCAAAATCCTCAAATATCATCAAATCAAGGCCCAAGTTTTCTTTAAACTTCCGAAACTCACATTCGATCAAAAACCTAACCAAACGACGTCCGAATGACCTGAAAATTTGTAGACATATCCAAAATCACCTAACGAAGCTATTGCATCTCTTGGAATTCCATTCCGACCCTCGAATCAAAATCTCACCTATCAACCGGAATTCACCAAAATTCAAACTTCGCCAATTCAAGCCTAATTCTATACCGGACCTCCAAATTCAATTCCGATCGCACTCCTAAGTCATAAATCATCCTACGAAGCTAACCAAAATGCCAGAATTCACATCCGAGCCCTCTAACTATATAATCAACTTCCAGTTGACTTTTCCAAAACAAGCTTCCTTCTAAGAGGCTAAGTGCCTCATTTCCAACTAAAACCAATTCAATTCTATCCGATTCATTCAAATACTGATATTGAAGCATAGAACAACATAATATGGGGAAAATGGGGCGGTAACTCACGTGACAACGGACTGGGTCGTCACAATATTGGTGCTTGGTTATTGGCGTCTACGGATCTAATTTGAAGTAGGGATTCTTGTGCGGCCGGAGATATATTATAACGGAAAGGAGCCGCTTAAATAAAGAAAGATGTAGCATAAATTTGAAGTGGAAGGATGTTGTCGCACATTTAATGGATGTCCGCGAGGGGTGAATAGACTTGTGCAACTGGAGAGTGAGCTCGGACTCAGGACGGGTTGTTGATGTCGTAGTGATTGTACCCCATGCAGCAGCGTTGGAAGATGCTGGGGAGTGATTTCTATAGGTGGGGTATTCCTGTGAGTAGGTTAGCAGTCGCGTGTTTGGCGAAGCTTGTGCGAAGAGTTCTACTGGTTATGCAACAAAGGGAATTATTGTGTGAATGTTGTTAATGATTTAGAGTATCAAATTGGGTTTCTGCGGTAAGATATCGAGAATGCTGGCTATTGATTGCGCAAGTTTATGTCAATAAGAGATTAAGAATCCTGGTGAACTTCAGAGTTTTGTAATAATGGCTTCGAGATAAGTGGGAGAGTCCCACCATCTATGATTGGGTTGCATGGTTAACTACTTGCGAAGTTTCTGGTGATTAGCATATTGATGGGTTTTTCAGCTACGGGAAAGGAACATAAGTGGTAATTTGAGCAAATGAATTATTAAAAGTGTGCTATCGTTGGCCTTATTGGCCCATGTTCAGACTTGGGGAGTGATTTTGCCGGGTCCTCCATTGAGAATCATGGAGTTGATTATATTCGGGCCAAGTCAGAGCGGGCGGCTCTCAGCAATAGTCCTTGCGGATTTAAAGAGGTAAAGTGTGGTGCCTAATGGTTTTGAGCCTATAGGTACGGTCAAGAACCAAGCTTGGTAGTGGCCTATGAGAAGAGGCGTAGAATGTTCTATGATGTTTGTCTTGCGACGTAGCAATGGGGAGGTACAAAATGGTTCGTGGGATTTGAGGCAGCAGGGTCTCGTGGTTCAAGGTAACTTGGGATAAGTACAGATGGAGTATGTTATGCTTTGAATGGAGTTGGTATTATTTCTAAGGAAATCAAGGATAAATTGGAAGAAGATAAATTTGTTAGCCATAGTTGAAATGGCATATCAGGGCCAGCGGTCAGTTCATTTCACTTGATCTAGTTATGTGTATGATTTGCGGCGGTACGTGTGAGGCTTGTCGGCTGCCGTAATTGATGTTATTCAGAAGCATTTTTCTGTTATGGCTTGTTAAGTGGAAGCGGATTCCGGAAGGGCTATGGTGGCTTGGACCACTACTCACAGATTTGCATATTCTACAATTATGGGAATTTACCTGTGTGTTGCTATGATTCCCATGAGAATATGCAAATTTGCATATTCTAGACCAAGTATGAAGAATTGTGATGATATCGTTAAATTAAAAATGGATGCCTGGAGGGCACTTGGATTTTGAGTTGTGGACTGTACTCCATCCTTGTGTGTCAACCCAAATGGCATCACCAAGAACTCATAGTGCCCGTGCCGAGCGCGGAAAGTTGTCTTAGGGACATCAGATGCCCTAATCCTCAACTGATGATAGCCAGATCTCAAGTCAATCTTCGAATATACCTTGGCACCCTGAAGCTGATCAAATAAATCATCAATCCTCAGTAATGGATATTTATTCTTGATCGTAACCTTGTTTAACTACCAGTAATCTATACAAATTCTCATCGATCCGTTCTTCTTCTTCTTAACAAACAACACTGGCGCACCCCAAGGCAAGATACTAGGCATAAATCCCTTATCAAGCAAGTCTTGCAACTACTCCTTTAATTTTTTCTACTCAGGCGGGGCCATACGATATGGCAGAGTAGAAATGGACTGAGTGCCCAGAGCCAAATCAATGTAGAAGTCAATATCCCTATCAGGTGGCATACCCGACAGGTCTGAAGGAAAAAACTCAAGTAACTCACGAACAACAGGCACATAATCCATAGAAGGAACCTTAGCACTAGAATCGCGAACATATGCCAAATAGGCTAAACACCCCTTCTCGACCATACGCCGAGCCTTCATATATGAGATAACACTACAGGTAGAATGACCATGAGTCCCTCTTCACTCTAAATGAGGCAACCCCGGCAAGGCTAAGGTCACAGTCTTGGCATGACAGTCTAAGATAGCGTAGTAAGGTGATACCTAGTCCATCCCCAATATGACATCAAAATCAACCATATAAAAAAGTAACAAATCTACACGAGTCTCAAGACCCTTAATCATAACTATACATGAATGATGGACACGATATACCATAATAGAGCCACCCACCAGTTTAGACACATATACAAGAGCACTCAAGGAATCACTAAGTATGACCAGATACGGTGTAAAATAAGATGACACATAGGAGTATGTAGACCCTAGGTCAAATAGAATTGAAGCATCTATACTATAAACCAGAACAATACCTGTAATAACTACATCAGAAGCCTCCGCCTCAGGCCTGGCTCGAAGCACATAACATTGGGGCTGGGCCCCACCACTCTGAATTACATATCTAGGATGGCCTGCAGTTGGCTGGCCTCCACCTTTAGCAGCATGACCTCTACCTCTAATACCTCTACCTCTACCTCTAGCACCTCTACCTCCACCTCTAGCTGGCTGAGCGGGCTATGGAACACTCGATGCCTGAACCATGGCATATGAACCCTGGTGCTGAGAGTTGTTCAATGCTCGAGGGCAAAATCTAGCAATATACCCCATATCGCCACAAGTATAACAAGCCCTAGGCTACTGAGACTGCTAACCCTGACGACCTGAATGACCACCCCAAAAACTCTGGAGCGGCGGTGCACTGATAGGAGATGGTGGTGCATTGTAAGACTGCTGATTAGAATATTGCATATGAGAACCACGACCACCTAAAGCACCGTGAGAAACCTAAAGTGCTGACTGAAAAGGCTTAGTAGGATGTCCTCTACCAAAAGAATCCCTGCCTCCAAACGAGGCACCACTGAATCTTCCTGAATGACGAGGACTCTTGTAAGACACCTGACCACCCCCCTATGATAGAACCATCTCAACCCTCCTGGCCACGTTGGCCACATCCTGAAAGGAAATATCCCTCCCCGTCTCCTTAGCCATCTGAAGTTGAATAGGCTGAATGAGACCCTTAATGAACCTTCTTACTCTCTCTCTCTCTCTCTCTCTCTCTCTCTCTCTCTCTCCCTCTCTTAGTGGGAAGTATATGAAGAGCATGACAGGCCAAATCAATAAACTTGGTCTTGTACTGAGTAACAATTATAGAACCCTACTGGAGATGCTCAAACTACCTTCGATAGCTCTACCTCTGAGTGATAGGAAGAAACTTCTCAAAAAATAGCTGAGAAAACTTATCCAAAGTTAAAGCTAGTGACCCAGCTGGTCTAGTCAAACAATAATCTCTCCACAAAGTCTTGGCGGTTCCAGACAAACAAAAAGCAGCAAAGTCGACCCCATTGGTCTCCACTATCTCCATGTTCCTGAGATCCACATGACATCTTTCTAAATAATCCTAGGGGGTCCTTAGAAGATGCACCCCTATAAGTGTTAGTGAGGAGCTAGGTGAACTTGTCTAATCTCCACTAGGCATCAGCAGACATAGCTGGCCCCTCTCTGGTCTGTGCCACAATACCAGGCTAAACTACCACAACATGCTAAGCTACTGGAGTCAGAAACTGGGATCTATCTGCTCTAGAGTGAGAGTAGCATGAGTCTGGGCTCCTCTTCCAGCCTGTGAGATGGCCGGTGCCATAGGAAGCAAGCCTGCCTGGGGGACACTCTCCATAAGGCCCACTAGATGTACCGGAGCATCCTGAAGTATCGGGGTAGCGATGAACCCCTCTGGGACCTGAGCTGGCCCCACTGGAACTGACTGGGCTGGAACCTCCTCGTCAAACTCAACTTGAGGCTCTGTCGCCGGCGCCGCTGCTCGAGCTCTGGGCTGAGCTCTGCCTCTACCTCAAGCCCTAGCATGGCCTCAGCCTCTACCCCTCACAGGATCTTCTACTAGGGGCTCGGGCTGCTGGTTAGCTAATGAAGCGGTATGTGTTCTCACCATCTGCGAGAAAATAGAGTAGAAGTTCAATTAGCATTGAGAAATCAAGTCACACGACAGGAAAGAATAGACGTGAAGTTTTTCCTAACTCTGTAGCCTTTGGGGGATAAATACAGACGTCTCCGTAACGATTCCTCAGACTCTACTAAGCTTTTTCGTGAATTGTGGGACCTATGTAACCTAGAGCTCTGATACCAACTTGTCATGACCCGGATTACTCACCCTCGGGAGTCGTGATGATCCCTACTAGTGAAATCAAGGGAAGCCAACTATTTGTATTATTTACCTTTTCCCATTTTAATCCTTTAACAATTAAGAACCAACAACATATAAATAGCGAAATTTAATAAGCAAAAGACTGAAATGTAATTTTTTAATAATGATACCAATACCAATCCACAACATAAACTACATAGAACTGATGTCACAATTTCACCCACTGTCTAGGAATACTACAAATAAGGGTTCGAAAGATAAATACAACGTTATCTCTAAAATATATAAAAGAAATAGAATGAAAGGATAGAAAGAGACGCCAAGGCCTGCGGACGTCTGCAGGACTACCTTGGGTCTCCAAATGGATTGAAGGAAGCAACCCAAAACTAAGGTCCGTATGCGCTAGTACCAGGATCTGCACAAAAAAGTGCAGAGTGTAGTATCAGCACAACCGACCCCATGAGTTGTTAAGTTCCTAGCCTAACCTCGGTGAAGCTGTGACGAGGCTAGGACCAGACTACCAAAAAACCTATGCAGTTAAATCATATACATCAGAAAAGAAAGTAAAAACTTTACAATTAAAGATAAGAAGAGGGAATCATGCTGCGGGGAACAACAAGTAGCAACAGAAACCAGCAGTTAAATGTAAAGAACACCATGTTATCAGTAGAAATCAGGAAAACAATGACAAGTGCACGACATTACCTTTCATGCTTTTACACTCGTCCTCACCATAAAAATCAATATAATTGGTACGGTATCACCCTTCGTGCTTTTATCTCACATAATCATGACATGAAATGATTCTTCGTGCATTATCACTCATATAAAGACACGAAATTGTACATCGTGCGACACGACATCACCCTTCATGCATTAACACTCTCTCACAAATATCATGCACGGCATCACCGTTCGTGCTTTAACACTCTCTCACAAATATCATTCACGACATCACCCTTCGTGATTTAACACTCTTCCTTACCCAAACAACAATCACAAAGCAATAATGTAAGGCCTCGTGAAATTTTTGCTCAAACTCGAAAGCTCATAGTGCCAAATTACCATATTTTGCGCAACACCAATGGAGCTCAATTTCTAATAAAAGGGGGTTTTAGTCATACATACCTCAATAAATCTTTTCTCAATTTCTTACAAAATTCCGGGCCCCTTAGCAACTTCAATCTATTTTATGAAAAATTACAAATTGCACTACGAGCTTTCGAGTTTGAGCAGAAATTTCTTGGGGCCTTATAAATAAGGGCAAGGGAATTAATAAAATCAAAATAAAATCTCGACAAAGGAACAATAGCACAACAATCATATCCTAGAAAGAAAAACAATATCAAAAGCAATAACAACCCGGCAAGGGAGATAACATTAAAAACGGAACATCTCGGTAAGGCAGACAATATCATAATCCTCTTCTCTTTTTCACATTTACTCCACAACTCAATTCACAATTTGAACCAATGCTCTATAATGTTCAATTGCCAATAATACTTCCACAAATCATTTTACAAGTTGAGCCAACACTCTTCAATGTTCGAATACCAATATTACTTCCACAAGCCTTATTCAACAATAGAAATCATCACATAAGGCATGGACAATACAAATAGAGTTACATTAATCATAGTATAAGACTCACGGGCATGCTTGACACCAATGTATAGATACTCGTCACTATGCCTATACGTCGTACTCAAAAACTAACACATTGCAAATAGGAAAAAACTCCTAATCCCTCAAGCTAAAGTTAGACCAAACACTTACCTCGATGTCACGAACACAATACAAGCCTCAACTACCGCTTTACCTCTTAATTCTACCACCAATTCGCTTGTATCTAGCCACACGTTACTTAACTATATCAATAAATGCTAAATGAATCAATTCTAATGCATGAAAATAGGTTTTCTAAAGTTTTTCCCAAAAAGTCAAACATTGACCTCGGGTCCACATGATCAAAACCTGAGGTCCGAACCAAAACCTGACTACCGATTCACCCACGAACTCAAATATATATCTTTTTTCGAAATCAGACCTTAAATCGAGGTCCGAATCCCCAAAATTCGAAAATCCTAAGTTCTACCCAAAACACCCAATTTCCCCTATGGAAACCCTTGATTTTGAGTTGAAATCATGTAAAAAAGATGGATTGGATTGAAAGAAAGGAGTTAGAAATGACTTACAAATGATATGGAAGATTAGTTGTCTTTGACAAATCGCCCAAAGGTGTTTAGGTTTTGAGAAGGTTTGAAAAATGGCTGAAAATGCGTCTAAGTCTCAATTAACTGGTCTCTGATGTCGCAATTGCGACCAGGGTTCGCAATTGCGAACCCTTAAGAACCTATTGACTTCGCAAATGCAAAGATTTTGTCGCACTTGCGACACTAAAGGAATCCGGTCCTCTTCACATTTGCGAGGGACCTTCACATTTACGACCAAGGCAGCCCAGGCCATCTTCGCATTTGCGATAAATCTTCACATTTGTGGGCTTGCATTTGTGAGCTATGCTTCGCAATTGCGAAGCCTGCAGACCTGCAACACATCAGCAATTTTCTAAGTCTAAATCTCACTCCACGGCTTATTCAAAACTCACCCGAGCCCTCGGGTCTCCAAACCAAACATGCACGCAGGTCCAAAAACATCATATGAACTTGCTTGTGTGATCAAATCATCAAAATAACACCGATAACTATGAATTTAGCATCAAAATCAAAGAAAAATCTCGTGAAATCTTAAGTTGAAATTTTAACAACAGAAGGTCCGATTCACATCATTCCATGCCCGTTTCTTACCAAATTTTACAGGCTCAACTTAATTATCATATAAGACCGGTACCGGCTCTAGAACCAAAATACGGGCCTGATACCATCAAATTCAATTACATTCAAATTTCCAAAAACTCTACAAATTTCAGTTAAATAATTTTCTTCAAAAATTCATTTCTCGGGTTTGGGACCTCAGAATTCGATCCCGGGCATATGCCTAAGTCCCATATTTCCTACGGACCCTCCGGGACCGTCAAATTATGATTCTGGGTCCATTTACCCAAAATATTGACCGAAGTCAACCTAAATTAATTTTAAAAGCAAAATTCATCAGTTTTTACAGATTTTCATATAATGGCTTTCCGGATAAACACCCGGACTGTGCACACAAATCGAGGTAAGCCAAAAAGGAGGTTTTAAGGCCTCGAAATACAGAATTTATTTCCTGAATAAGTGATGATGTCATCACAATAATTTATGCAGCCTGCAATATTCTTGTAAGTCCATTCTAGCCTTCGTGTTATCCTTTGTCTTACCTTTAACATCCATCACTGTTTTGAATAAATTGTCAAAATAATTCTTCTCAATATGCATGACATCAAGGTTGTGATGGAGAAGATTATCCTTCCAATAAGGCAACTCCCAAAATATATTCTGTTTCGTCAAATTATGAGTAACACCGTATCCGGGGAATCTATAAGGTGGAGCTTCAGTAACTTTATTGAAGTTCTGGACCCTCTCCCAAATTTCATCACCTGAAAGTATCGGAGGTGGAGAATCATATTCCATGTTATTCTTTTTGAATGCATTTAACATCCTTCTAAACTCATGATCATGAGGTAAGAATTGACGATGGCAACCAAACCATGATTGCTTTCGGCCATGTTTCAAAGTGAATGCTTTACTATTTTCCATGCAGTAAGGACAAGGTAGCTTCCCAGCAGTCATCCACCAAGACAACATTCCATAAGCAAGAAATCATTAATAGTCCACATTAAATTAGTACGCAAATTGAAATTCTGCTTGGTTGATATGTCATATGTTTCAACACCATCACACCACAATTGTTTTAGCATATCAATCAAAGGTTGCAAAGATACATCAATCAAACTTTTCGAATTACGTGGACTGGAGATAATACAATTTAAGAATATATGGACTAGTCATGCACAACTCGGGTGGTAGATTATAAGGTCTAAGAAAGACCGGCCAACATGAATATGGTGTTGCAGATACAGAAAAAGGCGTGAAGCCATCCGCACATAGACCTAACCGAATATTCCTTGGGTCACTAGCAAAATCTGTATATGTCCTATCAAAGTGCTTCCAAGCTTCTCCATCTGAAGGATGACACATAACACCAGGTGGTCTTCTATTTTCAAAGTTCCATCTCATGTGAGGACCAGAACTCATCGACACATATAACCTATTTAACCTAGGTATAAGAGGTAAATAATGCATCGCCTTGATAGCGACCATCTTCCCGCTGGAAAGCCTCTTGAAACGAGGCTTTTTACAAAATTTGCAACTGTTTAAAGTTGCATCATCTTTATAATATAACATGCAACCATCTTCACAATAATCAATTCTCATTGAAGAAAGTCCTAACTTAGAAACCAATCTCTTTACCTTATAGAAATCACCAGGTAACTTGATATTAGGGTCAACTAGTTCACTCATAAGGTCAATGAAAGAGTCCATGGCTGCTTGAAAAATATTCCAATAAGATTTTATACTTAGTAATGTAACTATAATAGACAGGTCGGAGTGCGGACTTTCTTTATGTAGTGGACGACAAGCTTCCTCTAACTGTTCATAAAAACATTTTGCGTCATCATTAGGAGTTTGTTCACGATTTGTATTCTCCACCGACCTACTACTTTCATCAACAACCATGTTATGAAATATCCCATGGCTACCATCGATCTCTCCATGATTAGTACACTTAAAGTAATTCTCTATAAACCCCTTCCTATAAAGATGAAGCTTAACTACCTCCAGGTTTCCAAACTTCATATATTCACACCTGACACAAGGGAACCTAATTACTCATTCACTTTGGTATGGTGAAAGTGCCATTGCGTGTCTAATAAAGTCATCAACCCCTTATACAAAATTCTCCCGCAATCCCCGTCGATTAGGATAATTCCTATTGTACATCCAAGTACGATGTTCCATCTATACAAATAAAACAAGAACTAATTAATTTAGTTAATTCATATCATAATCGTTTTTAGTTAATTCATATCCTAAAAGTTCCAATTCATATCCTAAAGGTCCAATTCATAAACTAAAAGTTCAATTCATAAACTAAAAGTTCAACTACAAATCCTAAAATTTCATTTCATATCCTCAAATTTCAATTCATAAACTAAAAGTTCAATTCATATCCAAAAACTTCAATTCATAAACTAAAAATGCAATTCATATCCAAAAGGTCCAATTCATAAACTAAAAATTCAAGTACAAATCCTAAAAATTTACTTCATATCCTAAAATTTCAATTTATAAACTAAAAGTTTAATTCATAAACAAAAAGATTAATTTATAAACTAAAAGTTCAGCTACAAATCCTAAAAGTTCACTTCATATTCTAAAATTTTAATTTATAAACTAAAAGTTTTATTCATAAACTAAAAGTTCAATTCGTATCCAAAAACTTCAATTTATAAAGTAAAAATTCAATTCATATCCAAAAGATCCAATTCATAAAATAAAAATGCAACTACAAATCCTAAAAGTTCACTTCATATCCTAAAATTTCAATTTATAAACTAAAAGTTCAATTCATAAACTAAAAGTTCAACTACAAATCCTAAAAGTTCACTTAATATATAGAATTTCAATTTATAAACTAAAGCTAAGAGAAAAATGATAGAAAATGGCCAAATCCCGATTTTTAAAACACTTACTTCCTCCAGCCCCTTTCACACCTGTGGTCTCTTTAGGACTTCTGTGGACTCGTAGGTGCGGACCAAATGCCGCATCTATGGTCCAGGGCTCCCAGCCCATTCCGCTTCTGCGTCCGCTCCTCTGCAGATGTGGTCCCGTATTTGTGGCAAATGACCACATTTGCGGTCCTAGCCTAGTAGTCCATTTCCACTTCTGCGGCATGAAGGCCGCTTCTGCGACTCCGCACCTGCGGCCCTAGTCTTGCATGTGCGGTTACACCAGCAACCAACAACTTCATCCCTTTCCCAAAATTCTACTTTCGATCTGTTAACCACCCGGAATTTACCCGAGACCCCAATCAATCATACCAACTAGTCCCAAAATACATTACGGACTTGCTCGAGGCCTCAAATCACATCAAACAATGCTAAAATCATGAATCGAACTCCTATCCAAGCTTTATGAACTTTAGAATTTCTAACTTCTACTTTTGATGTTTAAACCTATCAAATCACGTCCGATTGACTTCAAAATTTTACACAAAAGTCATAGTCAATATTACGGACCTACTCCAATTTTGGAATCGGATTCCGACCCCTATACCAAAAATTCCACTTCCGGTCAAACTTCTCAAAAACCTTCAAATTTCTATCCTTAGCCAAATGACTCCAAAATGACCCACGAACCTCCGGATGCACTTCCAATCGCGCTCCCAACACCAGAAGCACCATACATAGCTACTCCCAGACTCGAAATCCCAAACGGACATCGATAACACTGAAATGCACTTCAACCCAAACTTATGAAATTTCTTCCAAAAAGCTAACTTCCACAATAAGCGCCAAAACGCTCCCGGGTCATCCAAAATTCGATTCGAGCATACGCCCAAGTCTGAAATTATCATATGAACCTGCTAGAACCCTCAAATCCCGATTCCAAGTTCGTTTACTCAAAAATCCAATCCTAGTTAATTCTTCCAACTTAAATCTTCAAAAAGAGAATTCTCTTTCCAAATCCACTCCGACTTAGTGAAATTCAATTTCGACCACGCGTACAAGTCATAATACCTGAAATGAAGCTGCTCATGGCCTCAAACTGCTGAACGGCACGCTAGAGCTAAAAACGACCGGTCGGGTCGTTACATTGTCTCCCACTTAAGCATACGTTCGTCCTCGAACGTGCTAAGAGCTGTTCTGGGGTAGTCAGAAATCACTGTTCAACACCTCGACCACCTACCTGTGCTACCACAACTCAGTTGGGAGCCCTAGCTCGATCAATCTAAAGATATCCTTTTCCACTTAAGCAAGTAAGCCTTAGAGCCCAATTCCAACATACGCTCACCGTATCAATAACTACACGCAACACCAAAACATGACTACGTACCTTAGCTGAATTCACAACTTGCACTACTTTACTCAAAGGACCACTATAAAATTTTCCGATCAAATAATTAGAAATTCCACGAGTCTGACGCTACCATTGCACCTCATGACCTACATAGGTCTTGCTCTAACCCTTACAATACCGCCACAATGGAAGAGATGTGTAGAAATTCATAACCGACTGCCGAATTCAACAAATCATTGGGTCTATACTCTTGACAAGAACCCTCGCCTCATTCTAACCAAATATTGGTCTTTGCTCCTTAATATACTTCATATAATCAGATTGCACTGATCCTAAATCCAATGATCTCGTCTCATATAGTATGAACTGCTCAGGAAATTAGCCAACCCGAACATGATTAAAAGTATCATATGATGCCCCAACGTGCCAATAGGCCACCCATTTGATTGAGATACAAAGGGAAACAAACTCTAGAAGGAACTTCTCGACTCTCGCAACTAATATGAACTTTCCTCAGAAAATGGGAAACAAACACACATAAGATGAAGTATAAAAACTGTATTCAACATCACACGTTTGTGGCATGTGACCCGATACAAATAACATACCCATGAACGCGTGCGACCCGATTTGTACATAACACTCACCTAAGGAGATGTACATCAAGCTAAATTGCTCATTACAACAAAATATCGATATCGATCACAAGCATGCTAGGTGCATAATACCATCCCTGAGGGGACATATAGCACTATATACAAAACAGAAGCACAACTGAGGTGTGATATACGATCTGAATCTCAAGAGCCATTTTGCTCATATAACATCATCTTTACGCGGAACCTTAATACATAAGCAATTCCCCAAGCCGTCTCACAACTCTCACGGTGCAATGTATCATTACTTGAAATAACTGGCAATGAAATAACACCCTAACTACTCTTCCATGAGGAGCACATTACTGAAATTAACACATCTGGCCTGATATAGAGCCCATATTCACTTTTGAATCCATCCACAGACCTCAAGTTGATTCTGATCGCACTGAACTAGGCTAATAACCTTTCAAAGTCCATAATAACTCCCATTTTTCTCATAACACATAAGAACAACCATCATAACTAGAGTAATCTTCCACAGTCCACAACTCAATAAATCAAGTGCCCCCCAGGCATCAATTTCGAAATCAATGATATCACCACAATCATCATACTTGGCATAACTCTTCAACCAATCAAGTGACAACATGCCACACTTCTACAACTTTCTCGTGGGGAATGCTCCTACAACCTTCTGTAACAGATAAAGGTATGTACATCTAAACCATCGGCCGCACTAACGCTAGAAGCGATCAAGAGTCCTTAACCAAGATGCAAAGCCTTTTTCACAAAACACCAATCTCAGGTGATGCTGAACGCAATACCAACTTACTTTAAACATCACAAATACTTCCCTGCTCATCTAAGCTCGCGACATACTTATTAACGCTGAACTACAACCTTGATCCTTGCTTCAAATTCATACTGCTCGCTGCACCCAACATGCCAATATTCTATAGAACATGATTTCCATTATAACTCTAGAACCACTAATAAATTAACACTTCATCATATAAAAACCTCCCACATAACTCATTTTAGGAGAACCATAGCAACATGCCGGTGACTTCTTATAACCGTAGAATATGCAAATATCCAAGTAGTGGTCTAAACCACCATAACCTCTTACCTTAAGGTGTGTGGCCTCCTACCACAAGCCCATATGTAGCTCCGCCACTCTCCTACTTTGGCAAAACTCACCCCATTTAATCGACTACTCAACCTTCGCTTCTTATACTTGGACTTTTAGAAATTTTAACCACCACTTGACCCTTCCCACATATCCTTCCTTATTCTTTGCTACTCCGCTGATGATTTAGATCAAAACCCATCTCGATAGCACCTGAACCAACAGACCGCGATTAACTTTACACCTTTTCAAGGATCATCTTTCCCGCCATTGACATTAGAAACACTGATTCCATCCTCAATCACCACGATCTCTGATAGCCACTTCTTCAATACTATCTCATAATATCCTAGTTCAAAGGCGAATTGTAGAAGATCATAACACTGGCGAACTCAGTACATTCAACAAGGACAACAACACCTCATCATAGAAGATAATTCTACCACGCCCGCAAGCACCAAGTCTCGTTGCCCCATCAACCTGAATCTGAACATTCTTAGTCCGATTGCCTTTCCTCCGCCGGAAATAAGATACCGAGTCTCTAAATCATGCACGGAGTAAAACTCCCTTCAAGTCATTCACTGCCCCGACACATAGGTAAACATCCTACCATCATATCAATACTACGGGATAGCCGTTCAAAAGTATCATGGCAACTCGTACCTAGCCTCAGAGCTCTTAAAATTATCGCTACTGAGCTGAAACGACATAATATCTTTCCAAAAGGCGATGATAATAGTTCAAATAACCCCTCAGGGAAAACATCTCGCACCACCTTCACAGTACCATTACAATCCTTTAATTCTCGATTTACAACCTGCGGTTCGCGTCGCGTAAGACTGAGTAGGAAGGAAACAAGGGCATAAGCCTCAAGGAATCAAATCTCACGATAAGGAATCAAAAAGTGAAGTGCTCCTAACAGCCCTATATCCTCTCAAAGATAAGTACAGACGTCTCCGTAGCGATCCGCTAGACTCTACTAGACTTGCTCATGACTCGTGAAACCTAAGGGAACCTAGTGCTTTGATACCATGTTGTCATGACCCAAAATTCACTAAGGGTCATGATGGCGCTGGACACCGCTGTTAGGCAAGCCAACCAAAATACTTAATTGAATTCTCATTTTAAATATTTTTGAAATTACTTCTTTTATATGTTTAAACAATACATAGTAAACTCCACTGAATAAATAATGAAATATTTAACAACTTTTAAAACTTTTGAATAAACCCATAGACATCCCAGAACCTGGTGTCACAAGTGCATGAGCAATTTCTAAGAAATAATGTCAAAAATACAACCGTCTGCAATACAATATTGGATAGAAAATAAATACAGTGATCTAAAAGAGACTTGCTGGCTGCGGGTCATCCCGGGAAGTGCAGCTCACCTAAATCTCCATATCAACCATGCTGCTATGCCCAATAGGCCACTAGAGATGCATGTTCGTGTGCAACAAAATGCATAGAAGTGTAGTATGAGTACAAAGACAACATGTACCCAATGAGTATCCCGTCTAATCTCGAAAAAGCAGATACGAGAGGTCAACTTCGACACTTACTAGTGGTCCAAAAATGTTATTTCAATAATATATTAAATCGTGGTTTTTTATAAACATGATTGTAATTTAATAGGTTGAAGCAAACAAACAATTCTTTCTTTTATAGAAAATTTCCAAATTCCTTTTCATCGTTTATACATATATTCTTGGGCCGGGAAGAGCCAATAACAACTTCAATAAGTTCAAGGCAAACAATACAAGCATGTGCAAATCATGTCGAGGCCATACAGCCCGATCCAACAATATTTAAATTGTGCACTGCTAGAGGGTCGAATGGCACGAACCATAGATGCATCTATTTAATATACCGAGGCGTTTGGCCCGTTCCAGAATTTAAACACGCACATATAGTCAATCAAGAAGTCACCAGGAAACAATTATCCAAGAAAAACCTATTCTCTTTTCACAATTTAAGAAAATAAAGTTTAATTCTTTTTAGAAATTTATTTACTAATTCGATGTGATTTAAGCAATTCAAACTGTCAATAAGATTACAAATAATCCAAGTATAGCATGCTTTTGGGTCCTAGACTACCCGGACTTAAATATAATAGTAACTACGCACAGACTCTCGTCACTTCATGCGTACGTAGCCCCCAAAATTAGAAGCACATATTTAATTGTTTTATCTATGGGGATAATTCCCTCTTACAAGGTTAGAAAGAAGAGACACCTCGCTCCGAAGATCCATGACCGACCTTCCACGCCCTTCCGAAGACTCAAATTGATCCACAACACTCCAAAACAAGCCAATAATTATGCAAATTTGTCAATATATGCTCAATTACTCATTACAACCCAATTTATAACAATTCCTAACCCCGTTCAAAAAGTTGACAAAATTACCCTCGGGGCCACGTGCCCGGATCCCGAAATTTTTTGAAGATAAACTTTAACCATAACCTCACAAACGCAAAAATATATAATTTACTCTTAATTTCATACCCAAAATCGTGGTCAAATTCCAAGATATCAATTTTCTAGGTTTTCTCTCAAACCCCAATTCTCTACCAATTTCATGCTCAAATACGTACATAATCAATGTATTTGACTAAAGATAGGTGGGGATATCTTACCTTATCGTTGTTGATGAAAACCCCCTCTTGAAGCCTGTAACGACCCGACCGGTTGTTTTTTAGAATTCACGCCTCGATTCCCTATTAACTGCTTCCTCTAAGTTCATTTCTACTATTTTGGTCTGCTGGGACGTTCGGTATTAGGATTCGGAGTGTTTTGGGACACTTAGTCCCTAAATGAGAGCTTAAGAGTTGAAAAATGGTTCGTATTTGGAACAGTGTGAAAATGACATCGGAATGGTAATCCGATGGTTCCGTTAGCTCCGTTAGGTGATTTTTGGGTTGGGAGCGTGTTCGGAATGTTATTTAGAGGTCCCTAGCTCATTTAGGCTTGAAATGCCGAAGTTTGAATTTTTGGAGTTTCCGGCCCGATGGTGAATTTTATATCCGAGGGTCGGATTGGAATTCTGGAAGTTGTTGTAGCTCCATCATGTCATTTGGGATGTGTGTGCAAAATTTCAGGTCATTCGGGCTAGGTTTGGTTAGGTTTTTGATCGAAAACATATTTTAATAGAATTTGAAGTTCTTAGGCTTGAATCCTTGATTTAATCGGGTTTTTGGTGTTGTTTAAGGTGTTTTGAGGATTGGTACAAGTTCGAATAAGGTATTAGGTGGTATTGGTGCTTTTGGTTTGAGTCCCGGGGGTCCCGGGATGATTTCGGATGCTCAACGGGCAAAGTTTGGAGTTAGAAGGAAAAGGTTGCAGCAGGCTTCTGGTATTTTCGCTTCTGCGGTCCTAGAGGCACAGAAGCGGAGCCGCATCAGCACCTTCTTCACCGCATAAGCGGAGCCGCATAAGCGGCCATCTTTTTGCATAACCAGAATTGCCCCATCCCAGGAGAACCACAGAAGCGGTCTCTTTCCCGCGTAAGCGGAACCGCAGATGCGGTTTTTAGTCCGCAAAAGCGGTCCCTGCCCTCTTAAGTTGAACCGCAAAAGCGGGACCGCAGAAACGGTCCCTGGGCCGCAAAAGCGGAAATCACTGGTCTGAAAAAGGGAAAATCCGAGGGTTTATTTGAAAGTTAGAAAAATCAATTGAGGGCTCGGGAGAAGGCAATTTTGAGTGGATTTTGAAGAGAAGATCATTGGGTAATGTTGCTTTGATCCCTTCTAGTTATATTCCATCATTTCCTAGCTAAATCAACCATTTGAATTCAATTTCAATGTCTAAAATTGAGAAAAATGGGTGAATTTTCTTAGGCTTAATTTTGTGATTTTGAGTGGGCATTTGACCTCCGATTTGGGAGATTTTTATATGGTTGGACTCGTGAGAGTACGAGGTTTCTGAAAATGTTAAATTCATCCGGTTCCGAGATGTTGGCCTAAGGGGCGCTTTGGTCATTTTACCTAATTTCGCGCTTTAACTTTGAATTAAATTATAGAATCAGTTGCTTGAGATGTTAATTGCAATGTGTGATTTAATTGAATAGATTTGGGCCATTTGGAGTCGAGAACTCATGTCAAAAACGTGGTTGCTAGTTGATTTTAGCCGGTTTGAGGTAAGTATCTTGCCTAACCTTGTGTGGGGGACTTCCCCTTAGGATTTGAGTCTTCTCTGTTGATTTTATTTCCGTGTACACGAGGTGACGAGTGCGTGCTAGGATTTATTTGTGGTAAATTGTCCCTTTTAGGCTCTTAAACTCTTAAAATCAGCGAGTATGAAGATGATATTGATACGATTGAGTTCCATGTTATTAGTTTCACCTCTACATGCCTTACTTGGAATTTGTTTGCCCTTCTTTATTTATTCTTGCCGTTTAATTGACTTTTACGTGTTTAACTGAAGAAAATTACCCTTCTGTAGTCATATTATCCATCCTAACTACTCGCCTTTAATTGGAAATCATAAATGTTATATCTCATGTAATTAATCAGTCTTAATTGGAAAGAAGATAGATATCTTATAATTAATTGATATTTCCTTAAATTCTAATTATTTGATTCATGTTAACTTCCTTACTGTTTGGATACTCCTTGATTGTAAGTTCATCCGTGTCTTCGTGAAAATATATTACATGTCCAACTGTTGTGGTATCAGTGTAGTTATTATGCCCTTATTATGTCTTGTTTTGTCGTTGAGGTTATTGTGTTTTTCCTTGGTGTTCCGTGACCTTATTAGGTATTGTTGATCCTCTTGCCAGGACGTTATTGTTCCTATTGTTGATTCCTTTGCCGGGACATTATTGTTTCTGTTGTTGATTCCCTTGCCAGGACGTTATTTTTTCTATTGTTGACTCCCTTGTCGGGATATTGCTACTCTATTGTTTGGGTTGTACATCTATGTTGATTGTGCTATAGTGGGGGATACCAGGAGATCCCCAGCACATATATTGAGGATACCAAGAGATCCTCGGGATACCAAGAGATCCCCAGTACATCTATTGAGGATACCAAGAGATCCTCGGGATACCAAGAGATCCC
>MU772742.1:208974-235224 GCA_026770625.1 Nicotiana glauca | reverse complement strand
CTAGGGGTGGAGATACGCCCTCGTTTACCCATTATATATGTGAGAGTGGCCCTAGTTGACTAGTTAGTTGTTAGCATGACCGTGAGATTGATGGGGCACAAGATGCCAAGTGTTAGACTTCAGATGCTGGGTTTTCATGAGCTGTGGCTGGTACAAGATTTTTGGTAAAGTTGTGGAAAGACTTGAAAAGACCTTATGTAAGCATCATTGCAGAATAATGAGTTGGTGACTTGTTTCTCCTTGCTTTGTTGTGACCTTAGGATTTGGATTATGATTCTGCAGTCATTTCGCATCATTATTTATTATATTCTCGTTGTTACTTGTTCCCCTTTTTCCTTCATTGTGAGTTGTAGCATTTAGTCATTCATGCAGTCTTTACATAATTATATATCATTTCCATTGTCCCTATGATTATACTGTTTATTGACCAGTAGGTGTCTTGACTGTTCCTCGTCACTACTCCATCGAGGTTAGTCTTGATACTTATTGGGCACCGCTGTGGTGTGCTCATGCTACTCTTATGCACACTTTTGTTGTGCAGATACAGGTACCCCCCATTCTGTTCTGTCAGCCTGGGAGGGTGGCATATTGGTAGAGATTTCGAGGTATATCTGCTGCGTTCGCAGACCGAGCAGTCCCTTTCCAGCTTTCTGTAATAAGTATAGTCCTTCCAGTATTTCTCCTTGTATAGATATTCTTGAGTCAGAGCCTCTTATGTATCCCTTAGCTTGTGATTTGTGAGTTTTCGGGTTTTGGGAAGTTTTTTTTATCTTTGGGGATTGTTATGGTATGTGCCAAGCGGTACCTTAAATCCTGTTTATTTTACCAGTTCAGTTTTATTTATTTTCTTCCGCAAGTTTTGGTTTATCTTCCGCATTGTTAGGCTTACCTAGTCATAGGGACTAGGTGCCATCACGACATGTTCATGGAGGGTGAACTGGGGTCGTGATTAAGCCCTCCAAGAATTGCCCAAGCCAAGAGAAAAATGAGAGAAAATGCCGAAATCCCAATTTTTACAACACTCACTGCCTCCAGCCCTTTCTGCACCTGCAGTCTCTTGACTGCTTCTGCAGACTCGTAGGTGCAGACCAAATGCTGCTTCGGTGGTCCAGGGCTCCCAACCTATTCCGCTTCTGATCCCTCTCCTTCGTAGATACGGTCCCGCATCTGCAACAAAACGATCGCATCTGCGGTCCCAGCCTGGCCGTCCATTTCCGCTTCTGCGGCTCCGCATCTGTGGCCCTAGTCTCGCAGGTGTGGTTACACCACCAACAAACAACTTCAGCCCTTTCCCAAAATTCCATTTTCGATCCGTTAACCACCTGTAATCCACCCGAGGCCCTCGGGGCCCCAACCAATCATACCAACTACTCCCAAAACAGAATACAAACTTGTTCGAGTCCTCAATCAACGTCAAACAATGCTATAATCATGAATCGACCTCCAATCCAAGATTTATGAACTTTATAATTTTGAACTTCAACTTTTGATTTTTAAACCTATCAAATCACGTCCGATTGACTTCAAATTTTGTACACAAGTCATATTCGACATTACAGACCTACTCCAACTTTCGAAATTGGATTCCGACCCCTATATCAAAAAGTCCACTTCTGGTCAAACTTCTCAAAAACCTTCAAATTTTTATCTTTAGCCAAATGACTCCAAAATGACCCACGTACCTCCGAATTCGCTTTCGATCATGCTTCCAACCCCAGAATTACCGTACGGAGCTACTCACAGACTCGAAATCCCAAACGAATATTGATAACCCTGAAATGCACTTCAACCCAAACTTATAAAATTTCTTCCAAAATGCTAACTTCCACACGAGGCGCCAAAATACTCCCGGGTCATCCAAAACTCGATCCGAGCATACGTCCAAGTCTGAAATCATCATACAAATCTGCTGGAACCCTCAAATCCTGATACGGAGGTCGTTTAGTAAAAAATCCAATCCTTGTTAATTCTTTCAACATAAAGCTTCCGAAATGAGAATTCTCTTTCCAAATCCACTCTAAACTTCCCGCAATTCAATTCTGATCATGCGTACAAGTCATAATACCTGAAATGAAGCTGCTCATGGACTCAAACTGTCGAACATCGTGCTAGAGCTCAAAATGACCGGTCGGGTCGTTACACTTTAAGAGCTAGAAGAAGAGCAATTGCTTATATACCCATAAAAAACCTCTTCCTCTACGAATATGGGACAGTGTCCTTTTTCCAAGGGGGTAAACTTAAAATTTCGTTTAAAATTTTCATTTTCCTCCATTTCCTGTTCATCCTATTTTTAGCATATCATATACTTAAAATTCCAACAATCCCCCATATGAATGTGGAATGGATATATCATGGAAATATGCATGAAAAACAGTATAATTTGTAAGCAAGGATTAATTGCATCTGGATAAGTAGGTTTCCTTTTGAACTTTCTGTAGTGAACTTATGTCGGATATACTCGGTCTATCGGTAGATTTTCTATCTTTGAACCTTTGAACTTTTGTATATACCTAGACAACCATAAGTCACACAATCAACCCTTGACCGTCTTTGGTTCTCATTTTTGTGTTTGATTCAGCCATGAATACCACCTGGTTTCATAAGTGTGTAGAGAACTGGCCTTACAAAGTTCTCCTTAAAGCGGCTGACACTTCACACTTACATAACTGATTCCTAAATTTAGATACACTATTTGATATAACTCGTATCAAATTTAGAAATCATTGAAAAACCTTAATGCTTTATCCTTGGTATTGAACATTGTCTCATCACGAGAATGGACCAAAAGTTTAGTTAACAATGTTAAACCATCATTATTAACTTTGTTTGATCTCCTTGAACCTATATCTTGGGATCTCCAGTCTTCTAGGTAGAGTTACTGCTACTATGACTTGTTCTCGGCCACAGTCCCATTCCCCTTGATGATTTTTCAACTACCTCTCTAGTTAGCCTTCTGTAAGTGGATCAGTTACATTATCACATGACTTTACATAATCAATCATTATAATTCCTCTAGAGAGTAATTGCCTAACGATTTTATGTCTTCGTCGTATATGACAAGATTTAACGTTATACATAATGCTCCCAGCCCTTCCAATTGTCACTTGACTATTGCAATGT
This sequence comes from Nicotiana glauca, assembly GCA_026770625.1. NCBI lineage: Eukaryota > Viridiplantae > Streptophyta > Magnoliopsida > Solanales > Solanaceae > Nicotiana > Nicotiana glauca. The sequence continues at coordinate 232,104 of MU772742.1, read as the reverse complement.
ATGCATATTGGTGCCAATGGTTTAGGCCAAAATAGAATATCTTCCAAGAAATTTCAGAGCCATTCAGCTACTTCACCGACTTTATCTAAGGCTATGAATTCAACCTCCATTTTAGAGCGGGCAATACAAGTTTGTTTGGACGACTTCCAAGATACCGCTTCTCCACCAATAATGAATACATATCCACTAGTGGAGTTGGAATCAGTTGATTTGGTGATGCAATTTGCATCACAAGATCCCTCAATAATCGTAGGATATTAATTGTAGTGCAAAGCAAAGTCCTTGGTATGTACAAAATACCCCAAAACTCATTTTATGGCTATCCAATGAGATTAACCTGGATTGCTGGTATATCGACTCAATTTACTTATAGCACAAGCTATATCTGGTCATATACAATTCATGATGTACATTAAGCAACCCAAGACACAAGCATAATCCAATTGTGATATGCTTTGGCCTTTGTTCTTTGCTAATGCAAGATTCACCTCAATTGGAGTCTTTGCAACTTTAAAGCCCAAGTGCTTGAATTTTTCAAGTACTATATTAATATAATGAGATTGTGATAATGCCAGATCTTGAGAAGTCATGTGGATCTTAATTCCCAGAATTAAATCAGCAACTCCCAAGTCTTTTGTATCAAACTTGCTAGTTAGCATGCGCTTAGTCGCATTTATGTTGGCAATGTCATTACTCATTATTGTTGATACCCAATTTTTCTCCGTATATTTTTATATGAAAAATACTTTCAACATAGCATATGTGTGCATATATAAGTGTGTCCAAATATTTTAGTATTTTTTCCTAGTTTTCAAAAGATCTTTAAATTAATTTATTGCCCTATTTTAGCAGTACAAAACCAATAATTATTTCTCAAATTATCTTTTTGGTGGTTAATTCATTTTATTCTTATATTTATACCAAAATATAGCGAAGGTAATTTTTGGATATTTTTTACAAATTTATTGATTTTTTAAAATTAAATTACGAATAATTGCAATTTTAGCCTATTTTAAGATTTAATTGTGTTTATTATTAAAAAATTAATTCCAGTATTTTTAAATTAATATTTATATATTATTAATTTAGTACCTTTAATTTGTTTTTAAAAATTATTTTACTATTTTTATAAAATAAAAGGGGAAAAATGGCCATTTAAATATTAGCCCTAACCATTTCGATTTTAGCCTAAAATCACCCCCCCCAATTAACCCAATCTCAATCCCAAATTTACTGGCAAAAATCCTAAAATTACCCGCCCCTGGCCCATTTATTTTACCCGCTCGACTCTCCTTTTGATCCAGGCCATTGATCAAAATGATCAACGACCACAATCACTTCTTTCCTTTTTTAATCCACCAACACCCCCAACCCTAAATTATTCTCATCTAAGACGCCACCTTTGAATCCCTTCACCCCCTCAAACTTTCTCAAACCTTCTCTGAACCCTAATCGTCTCCTACCACCTTCGCCCTGAAAGCCGCCGGAAGTTATGGCTTCCAAGGCTATGAGGGTCCTATACTCACCTCCTATTGCTCCTATATGCTTTGATACCTGAAGATTCGAGGCTTGACTTTGATGCTTTTCGCCCAGACCTCTGCCGATTCAAGTTTCCACGGCTATCTCCGGCGTACTATAGCTGTTTGAGCCTGGTTCTAACCTCTTCGACTCAGATCGGTGACCTTTCAAAGACTTTCTCATTTCTAGGGTCTTTCTGAAACCCTAACTCTCCGAGGTTTTCTCGGATTTCTTTAGATCCGTTGAGTATATGTGCTCTCCTTGAGTTTTTCAAACGATTTCCCTAACTTTTCTTTCGAAAATTTCTTTTTTAAAATCTTTCTTTCCGATCTAGGGTTTTCTGAAAACATGTTTAAATGTTTCTCTGACTTTCTTTCCCTTTTCTTTTGTGTATTTGCCTCTACTGTGCTCCTATGTTTTTATTTACCACGTTCTTATATGTTCTCCTACTGTGTTCTGTTCTTGTATGTTCTTCTGTTAAGTTCTTTTATATACTCCATTCTTGTTTGTTCTTTTTACTATATTTATATACTCCATGCTTATATGTTCTTCTATCATGTTTTCCGTGCTGTGTTCTCATATTCTTTTCTATTATGTCTTGTATTCTTCTTCTACTATGTTCCAGCATGTTTCTCCTACTGTACTTTCCTACTAAGTTCTTAAGTTTCCTTACTTTCCTTTTACTAATCCCTGTTTAAGTTCCTTCTGAAAAAACTTTTTAAGCATGTTTATTGTTTCTATCAGTGTTTTTCCTCTATTTTTCTTCGAGTGCTTCTACTTTGTTCTGCCTATTACCTTGATATCATGCTTGATCATGAGTTTTGCTGGGTTTCAATTCTTCTCTGAAACCTCTGAGCATTCTTCGACCACTTGTCTTGTCTTCTCATCTATGTACTTGATTCAAGGCAGAAACCCTAAAATTTGAGGGTTCTACCAAGTTTAATCATATAATTTGATTGACCTAGGGTTTTATTTTTAGAACGCCTGACTCTTTTAGACTAACTTCGAGTCTTTGAATTAGGTTTGGACTTCTTGCTAAACTCTTATATACTGGATTTTCTACTGATTTTACAATGATACTACAACCATCTTTCATGCTTAACGTGTTTTATGCTCCTTATATATGATGAACTTCACTCTAAAGTAGTTTTTAATCTGTAATTAGTTCATACTCCCCTCTAAATATGGGTCTAATGGATTCCCTTTCCATGTTTGCTGATTTCCCTTAAGTTAAAAAACCTTTCCAATCTTTTAACTCGGTTCATTCATGGCAAATATCTGACCTCTGATTTCTTGGCTATTAATTGATTCTCTTTCCTTAATTGTACAACCATGTATTTTAAAATTCTGCTTTAAATAAAACTTTTATGTATTCATCCCTAATTGCCTACTTTGCATAAAGTGTTTGACTAATATCTTTCCTTAATTGGTTTATACCCGTTTGTGCAATTGATTGACAATCAGTTCTTCAACTATTTTGTTACCTTATTTCCTCATGACTTTTACACTATAAATACACGACCCTTTTTCACAAAGCACACACGATTAACAATCCTCCACTACTACTTTACAATCTCTTCTGAACCTTTACTAGAACTCTCTTCTTGTCTATTTTGTGCCTTTTACAAGACTAGTGCTTTCTCTTTATTTGTCTCTTTGAAACCGGTATGTCCTAATTTAAGTTTCAGCATCATCACAATGTGTTTACTTACAACTCTCTCTATCTGCCTACTTTCCTATTTCTGCAAAGTTAAATATTTAAACTAGCATGTTGATTCCTGTTTGTTTGTTTCTGCTATGAACCCTTGCTCCCTATCCCCCTTATGTGGTATAAGTTACAGTTTAAAACATGGCAATATGCAAGTTATTGTCTATAGTTTGAACTTGATCTCTTAAAGGATCCTAACTTTTTATTGATGAGTATTCTAACAGGTTTGTGGGGGTATACCAACATTCCTCATTGTTGAGTATGCTCCACCAGTCTGTCTTTGCTTTTCCTTTAGTACCTCCACATTCCCTATACCCCTATGTGTATCAATGTGAACTATTTCCTTTTTCCCTTCTCCCCTTTTAGAATCCTGCACTTGCACTCTCTCTTAATTCTTAAGTTTTGCCCCCCTCCTGTGAGCCTTGCCTTGGGACCTTGAGTTCCCTCTGAACTTGGACACTTGAGAGCTGGCTTTTTCACATTGTACTATGTCTTAATCTGGTAATGTATTTGGGGTGTAAGCACTGCCCGGAGTTCATGTGAGACTCTTAGGGAACTTTCATACACCCCAAATGGGAGAAAGGCTTTGAAATCTGATCTTTGGAGTTAGTTAACTTCATATTTCAAACAGGAAGTCTGAATCAGGCTCTCCTTGGTTGTACTTTAATCTCTGATGTATTTTTTCCTTTACTTTATTTTCTTCTGGGCTGTAATAACTTTGTAAAACTCTTGGAGATGGCTAGTAAAAAGGGAGGGGTAACCATGTATGCAAAATGGGTAGATAACCTGCCTATGGGAAGTTCTAATTCCTGTAAGATCCTGCATTCTCATATAAATAACCTTTCTATAGGATTTCTAATTTTAGCACTCTCATATAGATACCATGCCTATAGGATTTTTAATTTCAGCACTCTCATATAGATACCATGCCTATAGGATTTCTAGTTTTAGCATGTTCATATATAAATGCCATGTCTATAGGATTTCTAATTTCAGAGTTCACATATAGATGCTATGTCTATAGGATTTCTAATTTCAGCATTCTCATATAGATAACATGTCCATAGGATTTTTAATTTCAGCATGTTCACATATAGATGCCATGTCTATAGGATTTTTGCACATAGAAAATATGCCTATAGACCCTTTTTGATTCTTGAATATTCTATCTCTCATTAGGCCAACATGTTCATATGTATGAATAACCAAAATGCAATCAGATGTCACATCCGTAATAAAATGCAACACCTAGTATGACGACCCGACCCATCGTCTCATGAGTTACTGCCCTGTTCTTCCCATTTTCTACTTCCTCATATTTCATTATCGGTATTGGGTGCATTAGAATTTATTTGGAGCGATTTTGATAAGAAATGAGACATTTAGTCTCTTTAAGGAAGGCTTAGTTTGGAAAAGTCAATCGAACATTGACTTATAAGTTAGAGGGCTCGGATGTCAATTCCGATGGTTCGGTTAGCTCCGGTAGGTGATTTGTGACTTAGGAGTGTGATCGGAAGTGATTTTGGAGGTCCGATGTAGAATTAGGCTTGAATTGGCAAAGTTAGTATTTTGGTGATTTCCAGTTGATTGGTGAGATTTTGATCCGGGAGTCGGAATGAAATTTCGAGAGTTGCTATAGCTTCGTTATGTGCTTTTGGGATATGTGTGTAAAATTTTAGGTCTTTCGGAGGTGATTTGGTTAGATTTTTGATCGAATGCGTGTTTTAGAAGTTTTAAAAGAACTTAGGTTGAATTCGATGTAATTTAATGATTTTGGCATTAGTTGAGGTGTTTCGACGATTGGAGCAAGTTTGGATAATGTTTTAACACATGTTGGTGCTTTTAGTTGAGGTACCGGGGGGCCTTGGGTATATTTCGAAAGGTTAACGGATCGATTTAGGCACAAAAATAATGTACTACATTTTTTCCACAGCACTGTGAACAATAGTTTTGAACAGTGCCCATGGACAGTGCCCCATAACAGTATCCGTGAATAGTACCATGAACAGTACCCCGTGAACAGTGACACGAAAAATTTCTGGATAGATTGCTTTTGAAGTTCTGAAAATATTTTCCATTTTTGTGATTTGGAGCTCGATAGGACGATTTTTGATCAGATTTTCACAGAGAACAACGGGGTAAGTGTTCTTAACTCAATTTTGGTTGTATAACTTGAATATATTACGAGTTTTTGTGTTTAATCTGAGATTTTTGTTGAAAAAGAGTACAAAACCCTCTTGGATAGAATCACGGATTTGAGTGTCGAAATGATATGAGAATTGAATAATTTAAGTATGGTTAGACTCGTGGCGAGATAAGGAACCCATAGACGTAAAAAATTTTGAGTTTCGAGATGTGGGCACGGGGCTCGGGTTTTGTCAAATTCATGAATTTTGATATTTTTCGATTGCTTTCGATTGGGTATTGTATTTTTAGAATAATGCAACATATTCGTTGTGATTTTTGGAAAATTCGTCGCAAGATAAGGCCAATTCGAGAGGCAAGGGCATAGCGAGCTAGACTTTTGGTCGTCTAGAGGTGAGTAATGATTTTAAATGATATCCTGAGGGTTTGAAACCCCGAATTTGCACAATGTCGTGCTATGTTGAGATGAAACATGCGCTGTATGACGAGCGCGGGGTCACTTACTACTGGGGATTTGCGACTTGGTCCATCCCTGTTGATATTTTACCGCGTATTTGATAAAGACTTGTTATTTTCACCATTATTTAGGCTTATTGCCATGCTTGGGCTTCGTGCCGACTCTTTGAAATCCTTTGTGAATTTCCATCACTATTTTCCTTACTAATTGAAATATTATTTGAACTCAGTCCAATTGAATTATACTGTTTCATGAACTCATCTATACTTTTACTCAACTTGAGAATTAAATGATACTCGAACTGTTGTTTGAGCTGAGTGCTATTGTTTTACTAATGCCCGAGGGGCTTATGATTATTTTCTGGACTGATTGAGGCTGAGGGCCATATGTGAGGATACGTTGAGTGATGTGAGGAGGCTTTCAGGCCTCAAGTGTTATGTGAGGAGGCTTCCAGGCCTCGAGTGTGATGTGAGAAGGCATTAAGGCCTTATGTTGATATGACAGACTTTAAGGCCTTATGATGATATAGCACTTGGGCTGTAGGAGCTATTCCGGAGTCTACACCCCCACAGTGAGCGCGGGTACCCAAGTGAGTTGGGAGTGAGCCCGAGTGGCTGATGTTGTACTTTGTGTGTTGGCAGTGAGCCCGCGTGGCTGATACTGTACTGAGAGTTTGATATTGAGCCCGAGGGGCAGGTTTCTGATTATTTCTTGCTTAAATTATTTGTGTTCACTATTTTAAAAGAGATTTATCTGATACTTCACGGTTTTATTGTGTAACTGATTTTACTGCTTGAGATAGCATTATTTGTTCCTTTATGAGATTTCATGCTTTCAGTCATTATTTATTTTTATTACTCACTGGGTCGGAGTGCTCACATTACTCCCTGCACCATGTGTGCAGGTACAGGCAGAGTTGAGTTCGCTCCTGAGCGCTGATTCTTTCCAGACCTGGCGGTGACTAGGAGTAACGAGGTAGTTGTTGACGTCCACAACCCTGTTTTCTCCCTTATCTTCTGTTATTTATGATATCTTCAGATTTTGTTCCTAATTTTAGACTTTGTAGAATTTTAGTAAACTCTATAGTAGTCATGACTTGTGACACCCCGATTTTGGGGTGAGTCTGGATGGTTTCCCTATTTTTATCACGTTTATTCTGCACTTGTGATTATATTATCTGTGACTCCGACTTATTCATGCTAAGTAACTACTAAAAGAGATATTGATGTTCTGTTGGCTGGCCTTGTCTTCACGAGAGGTGCCATCACGATCGTGTTTGGGAATTAGGTCGTGACAAGTTGGTATCAGAGCCTAGGTTACATAGGTCTCACGAGTCATGAGTAGGTTTAGTAGAGTCTTGCGGATCGGTACGGAGACGTTTGTATTTATCCTCGAGAGGCTGTAGAACCTTTAGGAAAAACTTCATATTCTTGAAATTCTTGTTGTGTGACTTTGTTGATCCGATAACTAAACTTCTGTATTCTATTCTCTCGCAGATCGCGAGGATTCGCGCTACCGAGCAAGACCGATGACCACCAGTACCACCCACTAAGGGAACTAGGGGCCGTGGACGCGATCGTGGTTGTGGTAGAGGTAGAGCCACAAGGGCAGCACCTTTTAATCCACCAGCTGCCCCAGTTCCAGATCAATCTCCAGCAGCTGTACCAGTTCAGGCACCAGCTATGCCTATTATGATTCCGGGTCTTCAGTAGACCTTGGCTCAGATTTTGACAGTTTGCATTGGCCTGGCTCAGGCGGTCTCAGCCACTACAGCCGTATCTACTTCACATGCCAGGGAAGGCTCCCAGACTCCTGTTAATCGCACACCTGAGCAGGTTGTGCAGGGATTGCAAACACCGGAAACACCTCCAGCTCAGCCGGTTGCACCAGTTCAGGATTTTATAGTTCCAACTATGCAAGAAGATGAGAAATGTCATCTTGAGAGATTCAGTAGGCCCCAGCCTCCTTCATTCAGCGGTGTTCAGGGCGAGGATGCCCAAGGTTTTATCGAAAAGTGTTAGTGTATGCTTCGGACGGTTGGGATTTTGGAGTCGAGTGGTGTATCATTTACCACCTTCCAGTTCACAGGAGCTGCCTTCACTTGGTGTGAGGCGTATGAACGGCGTAGGCTAGCAGGTGCAGTGCATTTGACTTGGCAGGAGTTCTCCACTATCTTTTTGGAGAAGTGGATACAGCAATCCCAGATATAGAATCTGCGTAGGCTATTCGAGTGGCTTCGACAGGGAGACATGACTGTGACCCAATATGGGGCAAGATTTTCTGAGTTGGCTCGATATGCCTCATAGATATTTCCAACTGATCGGGAAAGGATCAAGAGGCTTGTGGATGGACTTAATTATCTCTTTCGTGTTCTAATGACTCGAGAGAGAGTTCTGGCTATTTCCTTTGAGGATGCAGTTGATATTGCTCGTGATATTGAGATGACTCGCCATCAGGAGAGAGAGGAGAGGGTGGCCAGGAGGCCTCGAGGTTCTGGCGGTTACAGTTGTGCTCCATCTAGGGGCCAATTCAAGCATGGTAGAGGTCGTTCTTTCAGACCTCCTGAGTCGGCTCGTGCCGAGTATCGTTGGGCATCTTCAGGCCGTGGTCATCAGGGGTTTCAGCAAGGCCAGTCCTCACTCAGCGCCCTTCCATCTCAGAGTTCTTCGTGTGCCCCGTCTGTTCAGGGTTCTTCCGTGCCGAGTGCACCAACTAGTCACTCCGGTGCGAGGGGTTATTTTCAGTCCCATCCTCTAGCACCTAGGAGCTATTATGAGTGTGGGGAGTTAGGACACATATGGAAGCAGTGTCCTCGCCGTGCTGCCAACTCATCACAGCAGAGGGGTCAGCCCTCGTCTTCTGCACCAGTTTCTTTAGCACCCACCCAGTCGGCTAGGGGTGAATGTCAGGCATCTAGGGGTTTCCCCAAAGGGGGAGGCCGATCAGGCGGTGGTCAGGCTTGATTTTATGCTATCACAGACAGGATAGATGCTCTTGCGTCAGATGCTGTTATCACAGGTATTATCTCAGTCTGCCACAGAGATGCCTCTGTCTTATTTGATCCCGGTTCCACCTATTCTTATGTGTCCTCATATTTTTCTCATCATTTGGTACGAACCGAGGGTGTCTTGCTTTACCTATGCATGTATCTACCCCGGTGGGCGATACTATTATTGTAGACCATGTTTATCGGTCTTGTATTGTGACAATTTGGGGTTTGGAGGCCCGAGTTGATTTATTGCTATTGAGCATGGTAGACTTTGATGTTATTCTGGGCATGGATTGGCTATCTCCATGTCATTCTATTCTAGACTGTCATGCTAAGATAGTTACTTTGGCTATTTCGGGTGTTCCGAGGATTGAGTGGCGTGGTATGACTGATTATGTCCCTAGCAGAGTAATTTCTTTCTTGAAAGCCCAGCATATGGTTGGGAAGGGTTGTCTATCATATCTAGCTTTTGTGCGAGATGTTGGAGCTGAGACTCCTAGTATTGATTTTGTCCCAGTTGTGAGGGATTTCTTGATGTATTTCCTACAGACCTGCCAGGCATGCCGCCGGACAGGGATATTGATTTTTGCATTAACTTGGTGCCGGGCACCCAGCCCATTTCTATTCTGCCATATCGTATGGCACCAGCAGAGTTGAAATAATTGAAGGAGCAGCTTCAAGAACTCCTAGATAAGGGGTTCATTCGGCCTAGTGTGTCACCTTGGAGTGCGCCAGTTCTGTTTGTGAAAAAAAAAGATGGCATGATGAGAATGTACATTGACTACAGACAGTTAAATAAGGTAACAGTGAAGAACAAGTATCCTTTGCCTCACATTGATGACTTATTTGATCAGCTTCGGGGAGTGAGGGTGTTTTCTAAGATCGATCTCCGTTCGGGCTATCACCAGTTGAAGATCAGGGAGTCGGATATTCTTAAGACTACTTTCAGGACTAGATATGGTCACTATGAATTTTTGGTTATGTCTTTCGGGCTGACCAATGCCCCAGCAGCGTTCATGCATTTGATTAATAGTGTATTTCAGCCGTATTTGGATTCATTTGTTATTGTATTCATTTATGATATTCTGGTGTACTCGCATAGCCAGGACGAGCACGCCAAGCAATTGCGTGTAGTGTTGTATAGAATGAGGGAGGAGAAGCTTTATGCAAAATTCTCCAAGTATGAGTTTTGGCTAAGTTTCGTGGCATTCTTGGGACACATAGTGTCCAGTGAGGGTATTCAGGTTGATCCAAAGAAGATAAAAGCAGTGCAGAGTTGGTCTAGACCGTCCTAAGCCACAGGGATCCGGAGTTTTCTTGGTTTAGCAAGCTATTATCGTCGGTTTGTTCATGGATTTTCATCCATTGCATCACCCTTGACCAAGTTGACTCAGAAGGGTGCTCCATTTGTATGGTCAGACGAATGTGAGGTGAGCTTTCAGAAGCTCAAGACAGTTTTGACCACAGTTCTAGTGTTGGTCTTACCATCAGCTACAAGTTCATACACGGTATATTGTGATGCTTCGAGAGTTGTGATTAGTTGTGTGTTAATGCAGGAGGGTAGAGTTATTGCTTATGCTTCTCGTCAGTTAAAGCCCCCTGAGAAGAACTACCTTGTTCATGACTTAGAGTTGACTGCTATAGTTCATGCTTTGAAGATTTGGAGGCACTATTTATATGGCGTATCTTGTGAGGTATTCACTGATCATCGCAGCCTTCAGCATTTGTTTAAACAGAAAGACCTTAATTTGAGGCAGTGGAGGTGGCTTGAGTTGCTAAAAGATTATGATATTACTATTCTGTATTATCCGGGAAAGGCCAACGTAGTGGCCGATGCTTTGAGCTGAAAGACAGTCAGTATGGGGAGTTTGGCGTACATTCTAGTTGGGGAGAGACCCTTTGTAGTTGATGTTCAAGCCTTGGCTAATCGGTTTATGAGATTAGATATTTCCGAGCCCAATCGAGTATTGGCTTGTGTGGTTTCTCGGTCTTCCTTGTATGGACGCATCAGAGAGCGCCAATATGATGATCCGCACTTGCTTGTCCTTAAGAACGGAGTTCAATATGATGATGCCAGAGATGTGACTATAGATGATGATGGCGTATTGAGGATGCAGGGCCGTATTTGTGTGTCCAATGTAGACAGGCTTAGAGAATTGATTCTGGAGGAGGCCTACAGCTCGCGGTATTCTATTCATCCGGGTGCCGCGAAGATGTACCAGGATTTGAGGCAACACTATTTATGGAGAAGAATGAAGAAAGATATTGTAGGTTATGTAGCTCAGTATCTCAATTGTTAGTAGGTGAAATATGAGCATCAAAGATCGGGTGGTTTGCTTCAGCGGATTATTATTCCAGAGTGGAAGTGGGAGAGAGTTACTATGGATTTTCTGAGTGGTCTTCCTTGGACTTCGAAGAAATTTTATTCTATTTGGGTGATTGTGGATTGGCTGACCAAGTCCGCACACTTCTTTCTGGTGTGCACTACTTATTCTTCAGAGCGGCTGGCAGGGATATTTATTCGGGATGTTGTTCAGTTGCATGGTGTTCCAGTGTCTATTATATCAGATAGAAGTACTTAGTTCACTTCCCAGTTTTGGAGGACTTTTTAGCGAGAGTTGGGTATGCAGGTGGAGTTGAGCACGACATTTCATCCTCAGATTGGACGGACAGTCCGAGCGTACTATTCAGATATTGGCGGACATGTTGTGTGCCTGTGTTATTTATTTCGGAGGTTCTTGGGCTGAGTTCTTGCCACTTGTAGAGTTTGCCTATAATAACAGTTACCAATCCAGCATTTAGATGGCACCGTATGAGGCCTTGTAGGGGAGACGGTGTAGATCTCCAGTTGGTTGGTTTGAGTCAGACGAGGCTATATTATTGGGGACAGAGTTAGTTCAGGATGCCTTAGAGAAAGTGAAAGTGATTTAGGAGAGACTTCGTGCAGCTCAATCACGTTAGAAGAGTTATGCAGACCAGAAGGTTCGAGATGTATCTTACATGGTGGGTGAGAAGGTTTTGCTGAAGGTTTCACCCATGAAGGGTGTTATGAGATTTGGAAAGAAAGGGAAGCTGAGCCCGCAATTTGTTAGACCTTTTGAAATACTTAGGAGGATTGGAGAGGTGGCATATATGCTTGTTTTGCCACCTAGTTTGTCGGGTGTTCATCTAGTATTTTATGTTTCTATGATCTGGAAGTATGTTGGGGACCCTTCCCATGTTTTGGATTTCAGTACAGTGCAGTTAGATGAAGATTTGATTTATGATGTGGAGCTAGTGGATATTTTGGGTCGAAAAGTTCGAAGATTGAGATCAAAAGATATAGCGTCAGTGAAAGTACAGTGGAGAGGTCGGATTGTGGAGGAGGCTATCTGGAAGATCGAGCGTGAGATGCGGAGCAGATATCCTCACCTATTTGGGACTTCAGGTATGTTTCTTAACTCGGTCGAGGACGAGCGTTTGTTTAAGTTGTGGAGGATGTGATGACCCGACCCGTCGTCTCATGAGTTACTGCCCCGTTCTTCCCATTTTCTTCTTCCTCATGTTTCATTATCGGTATTGGGTGCATTAGAATTTATTTGGAGCGATTTTGATAAGAAATGAGACATTTAGTCTCTTTAAGGAAGGCTTAGTTTGGAAAAGTCAACTGGACCTTGACTTATGAGTTAGAGGGCTCGGATGTGAATTTCGATGGTTCGGTTAGCTCCGGAAGGTGATTTGTGACTTAGCAGTGTGATCGGAAGTAATTTTGGAGGTCCGGTTTAGAATTAGGCTTGAATTGGCGAAGTTAGTATTTTGGCGATTTCCGGTTGATAGGTGAGATTTTGATCCGTGAGTTGGAATGAAATTTCGAGAGTTGCTGTAGCTTCGTTATGTGATTTGGGATATATGCGTGAAATTTCAGGTCATTCGGAGGTGTTTTAATTGGGTTTTTGATCGAATGCGTGTTTTAGAAGTTTTAAAAGAACTTAAGCTTGAATTCGATGTAATTTGATGATTTTGGCAATAGTTTAGGTGTTTCAACGATTGGAGCAAGTTTGGATAATGTTTTAAGACATGTTGGTGCTTTTGGTTAAGGTCCCAGGGGCCTCGAGTGTATTTCGAAAGGTTAACGGATCGATTTAGGCACAAAAATAAAGCTGCTGCATTTTTTCCACAGCACTGTGAACAGTAGTTTTGAACAATGCCATGAACATTGCCCCGTAACAGTACCCGTAATAGTGCCCCGTAACAGTATCCGTGAATAGTACCGTGAACACTACTTCATGAACAGTGACACGGGTGAACAGTAACACGAAAAATTTCTGGACAGATTGTTTTTGAAGTTCTGAAATTATTTTCCATTTTTGCGATTTAGAGCTCGGATAGGGCGATTTTTGGTCAGATTTTCATAGAGAACAATGGGGTAAGTTTTCTTAACTCAATTTTGGTCGTATAACTTGAATCTAGTACGAGTTTTGGCGTTTAATCTGAGAATTTTGTTGAAAAGCGTACAAAACCGTCTAGGATAGAATCACGGATTTGAGGGTCGAAATGATATGGGAATTTAATAATTTTAGTATGGATAGAATCGTGGAGAGATAAGGAACCCGTTGACGTAAAAATTTCTGAGTTTCGAGACGTGGGCCCTGGGCTGGGGTTTTGTCAAATTCGTAAATTTTGATATTTTTCGATTGCTTTCGATTGGGTATTGTCTCTTTAGTATAATGCAACATATTCGTTGTGATTTATGGCAGATTCTTCGTCAGAGGAAGCCAATTCGAGAGGCAAGGGCATGGCGAGCTAGACTTTTGGCCGTCTAGAGGTGAGTAATGATTTTAAATGCTGTCCTGAGGGTTTGAAACCCCGAATTTGCACAAAGTAGTGCTATGTTGAGATGAAACGCGCTGTATGACGAGCGCGAGGTCACTTACTATTGGGGATTTTCAACTTGGTCCATCCCGGTTGATAGTTTACCACGTATTTGATAAAGACTTGTTATTTTTTACCATGATTTAGGCTTATTGCCATGCTTGGGCTTCATGCCGACTATTTGAAATCCTTTTCCATCACTGTTTTCCTCACTAATTGAAATATTATTTGAACTCAGTCCAATTGAATTATACTGTTTCATGAACTCAGCTATACTTTTACTCAACTTGAGATTTAAATGATATTCGAACTGTTGTTTGAGCTGAGCGCTATTGTTTTACTAACGCTCGAGGGGATTATGATTATTTTCTAGACTGATTGAGGCCGAGGGCCATTTGTGAGGATACATTGAGTTATGTGAGGAGGCATTCAGGCCTCGAGTGTTATGTGAGGAGGCTTCCAGGCCTCGAGTGTGATGTAAGAAGGATTTAAGGCCTTATGTTGATACGATAGGCTTTAAGGCCTTATGATGATATAGCGCTTGGGCTGTAGGAGCCCCTTCGAAGTCTGCACTCCTACAGTGAGAGCGGGTACCCAGGTGAGTTGGGAGTGAGCCTGAGAGGCTGATATTGTACTTTGTGAGTGGGAATGAGCCCGCAGGGCTGATACTGCACTGAGAGTTTGATATTGAGCCCGAGGGGCAGGTTTCTGATTATTTCTTACTTGTTAAAATCATTTGTCTTCACTGTTTTAAAAGAGATTTATCTAATATTTCACGGTTTTATTGTGTAACTGATTTTACTGCTTTAGATATCATTATTTGTTCCTTTATGAGATTTCATGCTTTCAGTCATTATTTATTTTTATTACTTACTGGGTCGGAGTGCTCACATTACTCCCTGCACCATGTGTGCAGATACAGGCAGAGCCGAGTTCGCTCCTGAGCGCTGATTCTTTCCAGACCAGGTGGTGACTAGGAGTAACAAGGTAGGTGTTAACGTCCGCAGCCCCGCTTTCTCCCTTATCTTTTGTTATTTATGATATCTTTAGAATTTGTTCCTAATTTCAGACTTTATAGAATTTTAGTAAACTCTGTAGTAGCTCATGACTTGTGACACCCCGATTTTGGGCTGAGTCGAGATGGTTTCCCTATTTTTATCATGTCTATTCATCACTTGTGATTATATTATCTGTGATTCCGACCTATTCATGCTAAGTAACTGTTTAAAAGAGGTATTGATATTCTGTTGGCTGGCCTTTCTTCACAAGAGGGGCCATCACGACCGGGTTTCGGAATTGGGTTGTGACAAGTTGGTATCAGAGCCTAGGTTACATAGGTCTCATGTGTTATGAGCAGGTTTAGTAGAGTCTCGCGGATCGGTACGGATACGTCTGTATTTATCCTCGAGAGGCTGCAGAACCTTTAGGAAAAACTTCATATTCTTGAAATTCTTGTCGTTCGACTTTGTTGATCCGAGAACTAAACTTCTGTATTCTATTCTCTCGCAGATGGCGAGGACTCACGCTACCGGACGAGACGGATGACCTCCAATACCACCCACTGAGCGCACTAGGGGCTGTGGATGCGGTCGTGGTCGTGGTAGAGGTAGAGCCGCGAGGGCAACACCTGTTAATCCACTAGTTGTCCCAGCCCAGATCTGGCTCGAGCAGCAGTACTAGTTCAGGCACCAACTATGCCTATTGTGATTCCGGGTCTTCAAGAGATCTTGGCTTAGATTTTTACAGTTTGCACTGGCCTGGCTAAGGCGGTCTCAGCCACTACAGCCGCAGCTACTTCACAGGCTAGTGAAGGCACCCAGACTCCTGTTAATCGCACACCTGAGTAGGTTGTGCAGGGATTGCAAATACCGGAAGCACCTCCAACTCAACCGGTTATACCAGTTCAGGATTTTACAGTTCCAGCTATGCCAGACGATGAGTAGCGTCATCTTGAGAGATTCAGTAGGCTCCAGCCTCCTTCATTCAGCGGTGTTCAGGACAAGGATGCCTAGGTATTTATCGACAAGTGTCAGCGTATGCTTCAGACGACTGAGATTTTGGAGTCGAGTGGTGTATCATTTACCACCTTCCAGTTCACAGGAGCTGCCTTCACTTGGTGGGAGACGTATGAGTGGTGTAGGCTAGCAGGTGCAGCTCCTTTGACTTGGCAGGAGTTCTCCACTATCTTTTTGAAAAAGTGGATACCACAGTCCCAGAGAGAGGAGCTGCGTAGGCAGCTCGAGTGGCTTCGACAGGGAGACATGACTGTGACCCAATATGAGGCAAGATTTTCTAAGTTGGCTCGATATGCCTCATGGATAGTTCTGATTGATCGGGAAAGGATCAAGAGGTTTGTGGATGGACTAAATTATCACCTTCGTGTTCTGATGACTCGAGAGAGAGTTCTGGGATTTCCTTTAAGGATGAAATTGATATTGCTCGCGATATTGAGACGGCTCGTCATCAGGAGAGAGAGGAGAGTGAGGACAAAAGGCCTCGAGATTCTGGTGGTTATAGTGGCGCTCCATCTAGGGGCCAATTCCAGCATGGTAGAGCTCATTCTTTCAGACCTCCTCAGTCGGCTCGTCCCAAGTATCGTGGGGCATCTTCAGGCCGTGGTCATCAGGGGTTTCAGCTGGGTTAATCCTCACTCAGTGCCCTTCTAGCTCAAAGTTCTTCGCGTGCTCCATCTGTTTAGGGTTCTTCTGTACCGACTGCACCAGCTAGTCACTCCGGTGCGAGGGGTTCTTTTCAGTCCCAACTTCCAGCACCTAGGAGCTGTTATGAGTGTGGGGAGTTAGGACACATGTGGAAGCAGTGTCCTCGCTGTGCTGCCAGTTCGTCACAGTAGAGGGGTCATCCCTCGTCTTCTGCACCAGTTTCTTCAGCACCCATCCAGCCAGCTAGGGGTGAGTGTCAGGCATCTAGGGGTCGCCCCAGAGGGGGAGGCCGATCGGGCGGTGGTCAGGCTCGATTTTATGCTATCCCAGACAGGACAGATGTTCTTGCGTCAGATACTGTTATCATAGGTATTATCTCAGTCTGCCACAGAGATGCCTTTGTCTTATTTGATCCCGGTTCCACTTATTCTTATGTGTCCACATATTTTGCTCATCATTTGGGTACGACCTGAGGGTGTCTTGCTTTACCTGTGCACGTATCTACCCCTGTGGGGGATACTATTACTGTAGACCATGTGTATCGGTCTTGTATTGTGACTATTGGGGGTCTGGAGACCGAGTTGATTTATTGCTGTTGAGCATGGTAGACTTTGATGTTATTCCGTGCATCGATTAGCTATCTCTGTGTCATGCTATTCTAGACTTTCATGCTAAGACAGTTACTTTGGCTATTCCAGGTGTTCCAAGGATCGAGTGGCATGGCATGACTGATTATGTCCCTAGCAGAGTAATTTCTTTCTTGAAAGCCCAACGTATTATTGGGAAGGGTTGTCTCTCATATCTAGCTTTTGTGCGAGATGTTGGAGCTGAGACTCCTAGTATTGATTCTGTCCCAGTTGTGAGGGATTTTTCTAATGTATTTCCTGCAGACCTGCCGGGCATGCCGCTAGATAGGGATATTATTTTTTGCATTGACTTGGTGCCGGGCACTCAGCCCATTTCTATTCCGCCATATCGTATGGCACCAGCAGAGTTGAACGAATTGAAGGAGAAGCTTCAAGAACTCCTAGATAAGGGGTTCATTTGGCCTAGTGTGTCACCTTGGGGTGCGCCAGTTCTGTTTGTGAAAAAGAATGATGGCATGATGAGAATGTGCATTCACTACAGGTAGTTAAATAAGGTAACAGTGAAGAACAAGTATTCTTTACCTTGCATTGATGACTTATTTGAACAGCTTTAGGTAGCGAGGGTGTTTTCTAAGATCGATATCTGTTCGGGATATCACCAGTTGAAGATCAGGGAGTCGGATATTCTTAAGACTCCTTTGAGGACTAGGTATGGTCATATGAATTTCTGGTTATGTCTTTCGGGCTGACCAATGCCCCAACAGTGTTCATCATTTGATGAACAGTGTATTTCGGCCGTATTTCAATTCATTTGTTATTATATTCATTGATGATATTCTGGTGCTAGTAGAACGGTGTATCACTGGGTGCATAAAGTCATATTTCTAAGTTCTTTCCATCGGGAGTTGGTACCTCCCGTTTTCTTGTCTCTTTCTCTTTGTTAGTTAATTTGAGGTTACTTAGTTAGCAGCACCTTTAGGTTTTTCCATCGGGAGTTGGTACCTCCCGCTTGTCTACTCTGTACATCATTTCTCGTATTCTAGCTAGCATCCTGTGTGTGGTTTATTCTGGGGCTATCAAGCTAGTATCCTTTTTGTATCCTTTTTGTATTCTACTAAAGTTCGTCTGTTCGTCTCTATTTTCCGTAGTCGCTTGGAGGTATAGTGGCCACAGCGGGCGGTGGTAGTGTAAGGTCATGTCCTCAGGGGGATGGGGTGGTGGCGGGGGTGAGTAGTGGGGCAAGGAGCGGTTTTGTGGGTGGGATGGGAGGCAAGAGTAGGAAGGGGATGGGGGCGCTCATAGATTTAGGATCGAGTCGTGGAACATTGGCGCTCTGACGGGTAAGTCCATTGAGCTGGTGAAGATTCTTCAGAAGAGGAGGGTCAGCATAGCTTGTGTGCAGGAGTCTAGGTGGGTAGGGTCGAGGGCGAGGAATGTAGACGGGTTTAAGTTGTGGTATTCTGGGGTCATGAGGGGTAATAATGGAGTGGGAATCTTGGTGTATAGGGATCTTAGGGAGTCCGTCGTTGAGGTTAGGCGAGTGAATGATAGGTTAATATCTATTAAGTTAGTTATTGGTGGGTGTGTCCTCAATGTCATCAGCGCTTACGCGCCGCAAGCAGGCCTTGATGAGGAGGTTAAGAGGCACTTTTGGGAGGGTTTCGACGAGTTGGTGAGTAGTATTCCCCACTCTGAGATGTTAGTTATTGGAGGGGACTTCAATGGTCATATTGGGGCTGCTGCCGGTGGTTATGGCGAGGTGCATGGTGGCTTTGACCTTGGGGTTAGGAACGGAGGAGGCACTTTACTGCTTGATTTCTCCAGGGCTTTTGATATTTTCATTGCGAACTCGTCATTTCCAAAGAGGGAGGAGCATTAGGTTACCTTTAAAAGTTCGGCGGTGAGGACTCAGATTAATTACCTCCTCCTCAGAAAGAACGATAGAGGGTTGTGCAAGGACAACAAGGTTATTCCGGGAGAGTCCCTTTCTACTCTACATAGGCTCCTAGTGATGGATGCTGGTCTCTGGGTGAAGAGGAAGAGGAGGGGTGCTCGGGGCCGACTGCAGATTAGATGAGGAGCTTTGTCAGAGGAGAAAGCCCAGGAGTTGGAAAGGAGGTTAGCTGATGGTAGAGCTTGGAGAAGTTCTGGGGATGCGGATGCTATGTGGTCAGAGACGGCGAACGTCGTGCTTGGGGTAGCAAAGGGCTATTCAGGTAGTCATCAGGGCGACTGGTGGTAGAACGATGTAGTCCAAGGAAAAGTGGAGGAAAAGAAGGTGGCGTTTGCTAAGTTGGCAGGGAGTACGGGTGAGAAAGAAAGTAGAATGAACAGGGAGAGCTACAAGGTGGCGAGGAGGGAAGCGAAGCTGGCAGTCACGAAAGCTAAAAATGCGGCGTTTGGTCATATGTACGAGGAATTGGGGGAGAAAGACGGGGATAGGAAGTTATTTCGGTGGGCTAAAGTGAGGGAGAGGAAGGCTCGGGATTTTGACCAAGTTAGGAGCATCAAGGACGAGGATGGTAGAGTTTTGATAGGTGAGTCTCAAGTCAAGCAGAGGTGGCAGTCGTACTTCCGAGACCTGCTTAACGAGGAGGGGATAGAGTTAGAAGAGTTGGAGCAATCAGAGCGTCATAGAGACCTGGGGTACTGCAGGTGCATTAGGGTGGATGAGGCCGTAGGGGCTTTGCGTAGGATGAGTAGGGGTCGAGCAACCGGGCCAGACGAGATCCCGGTGGAGTGCTGGAAATGCATGGGTAGGACAGGTGTGGAGTGGCTGACTAGGTTGTTCAATGTGATCTTCAGGACTAAGAGGATGCCGAAAGAGTGGAGGTGGAGTACTGTCACGCCCCAAAAAAAAATTGAGGAATACGACCGGTGCTCATCCGAGTAAACCCGACTGAGCAAGCCTGTTAGGTTCCATTCTACCCAAACCAACTTATAATTAAATAGGAGATGGACTCCATTAACCAAACTTAGTAAGTATTTTATTATCAATTGCCTTTTTCTTTTCATCAGCCATTTCAACTTTAGTATTCAAAATATGACAATTTATATATATGAATGAAAACATATTTGCCAAAGACCAATACTTCAAATTTAGTTCCCAATACCAAACACCACCAACAACCTATCTATGGAGCCTCTAAATACAGCTGAAGAATAATTTGGAGATGCCGGTAGCAAGGCTCCGGCTATACCTCAAAACAAAGTACATGACATGACCCCGGGATAAAGTGGGGCTCACCAACTCTGCTGGGAAGAGAATACTGCTATCACTGGCCGTTGCCGCTCACTGTGGAACAACCTATATCATAAAACAATACAGCGCCCCCGGCAAAAGGGACGTTAGTGCCATTGAATAGCACTAGTATGTATATCTAAAGACCATCTAATTAGAAAGAACTAACAAACAAGAATAAATAAATCATTAACAACTTGTCATTAGAAAGAATTGTCAAACAAGAATAAAGGGATCATAAAATTAAATCAAAAGCTTTAACAATCTCCACGTCAATAAATAAAAGGATCACATAGCTTTCACATAATTTCCATACCTCTAGGTTGCGTTCCATAGCCCTCATAGGGTTCACATATCATATTATACATCTATGTGTTTCATAGCCAGTCCATAGGGTTCACATATCATATTATACAACTATGCGTTTCATAGCCCGTCCGTAGGTTCCACATTTTATATTATATCCCTATGTGTTTCATAGCCCGTCCATAGGGTCAGCATATTATATTATACAACTATGCGTTTTATAGCCCCTCCATATGGTTCACATATCGTATTATACACCTATGCATTTCATAGCCCATCCATAGGGTTCAATTATCATATTATACACCTATGCGTTTCATAGCCCGTCCATAGGTTCCACATATCATATTATACACCTATGTGTTTCATAGCCCGTCCATAGGGTCAGCATATTATATTATACACCTATGCGTTTCATAGCCCGTCCATAGGGTTCACAGATCATATTATACACCTATGCATTTCATAGCCTGTCCATAGGTTTCACATATAAATTAATCGGCACATGGGACCACAATCATTACAACATACTTGGCACTTGGCCATAATTCATAACTCAATCTCTTATTTCCCATATTTCACATCATTCCACATATTTCACATCAATATCAATTTCAACAACAAGACATTCAATACAAGATGTCAAGTACACATGAGAGGAACCATGAATCCTCGGCATATACAATATATCAGAGATCATACACCTCAAGTTTATTGACAATGGAACTTTAAACACCGGGGGATCTTCCAAATCAATAGAGGGGGTACACCAACCCACAATAAAAACACACATAAAAGGCATAAGCAAATAATTACATCAATTATTCTTGAATTCTTTTTTTTTAATCATGACATTATACAATTATAATTTAAGTTCTCGGCACATTGGCCACACTCTATTTTCCAAATTCATTTGATTACTTCAAACATCTCTACACATAGAGGATTCCACATAGTTTGGCATAAGATATGCAACTCAATCTCAATTTAAGGTCTTAGCATTTCAATACATGATTCATATCCCTTGCACCCTTTTTAAGTTATCAACAATAGAACATTTATTATATTGGAATGCATCTTTCACAATTATAGAGTCACAACACTAACTCATGTAAAATACCAATCACGGCAAGAATCCAAAGTTCAATTTTACCACATTTACACAGTAACTTACTTCACTTCCAAACATCTTTGTACATTACCAACAACTAGACACAATTAATCAAATACATTTGGTACACATAAGAAACATTTGGAGGATGAACCATAACGGGTTTTCTTACATAATTTGGCATCAAAATCTCAATTTAAACTTGAAGTCTAGGCATTTTAGCTCATAGTTCCCATTTTTCACATATCCTCGTTTACCGAGAATAACATACCAAACACATTGAGGTACATATTTTAAATATATTCTTACAACACCTAAATCCTTTGAAATAATGAATACCACATAAATCAAATTCTGGACTTACAACATAGCAGGGACACCATGGGAGCTCAATTTCTAAGAAGAGTGAGTTTTAGCCATACATACCTTGATTATGCTTTCCTTAAATTAGTACGACGTCCCAGAAATTCTAGCAATTCCAATCTACTTTGAGACATAGCAAAATTGAACACAAATTAGGAATATATTCATAATTCTAGCTCATTTGAGCATTTTATCAAATACTAGTTGAGCATTTTGATTTCAAATCCCCTTTTCAAGATTTTCTTCATTCGCTAACCCAATCTTTACTTATTTATGTTCAATAATCTCTCCATAAACCTAAGTTGTACATGCATGTATACAAAATACTAATACACCCAATAATCATACCTCTATATTCCATCTTATACCTCAAACTCGAAATTAAAGTCTAGGGTATAGAACCTTACCTCTTAGATGAAGAACTTGTGATTGGGTTCTTTGATTCTTGAAGATTGATGCAAGATTGGATGATTTGAATGTTGGGTTCCTCATTCCCTCTCTAAAATGCTGTCACATCTCTCTAAAATCAGTAATAAATCACCCCAAAATGAACCCCAAAGCCTATATATTAAAATGGGGTCGAGTTATAAAAATAGGGAAATTAGTTCTCCGATGTCAGGTTTGCTATAGCAGAATGGACTGCAGAACGCGAATGCTGGCCGCATAATGCACCGCAAAATTGGCATCCAAAACTGGGCTACACTGGTCCAATTCGCGACCTGATATGCGATCGGAAATCATAAATGCGGGCCGCATAATGGACATTGCGTTCGCAGATTTGACACACGATCGCATTTTTCCAGCCTTTGGTAATTTGGTCATAACATTGTGTAGGAATGTCCAAATGACGACCAATTTGTTGCATTGCAAACTATACTTAAAGGGATTTAACTTGATGGGTTTTTCATTACATAAAACCTTATACATATTTAGATAGTCTCGTTCAAAGTGGGGGCTTATGCGAACTTATTTGAAATCTTAGCCTATTATGAACTTTTCCAATTTTCCTTTGACTTGGGCCTTTCCTTGGACCACAAATTACTTACCATGAGACTTATACACATATTTACCAAATCTAATTGATGTACACCATGTTAACATCACATAAAATATTATAATAAGCCTACATTGCACCACGAAATCTTAGGTTGCTTAGCGAAATTTTTCGGGACCTTACATTCTCCCCCCCCCCCC